>OZ023245.1:10303560-10433097 GCA_964006365.1 Trididemnum miniatum
CATAGCAACAAACCCCTCAAAAAAGTTAATTCCTACTCACATTCTTCCCAAAATTTCTTGCAACCATTCCTCTGCTAAATCCCCGCTACTATCTAATTGCTAAGATCCAAACTAAATCCTTGCCACCATCCCCTCCTCCACCAACTCATGTCAACCTGAGTAACTTTAGATGTGAGCCTCTTAGCAGACCGAGTAACCTGTAAGTTGGCATGTATGATCCTACCTTCAAGTCAATTTGGAATAGATACCTAGGCAATCTTTTCAACGTTATTTTAAGCATTTGACATCTTTTGAGTGATCGATCCTATTGAGTTCTTGATCTTCAATGTAGCGGTGTCATTATTAAATTTTTCTATTGTTAAAGCCAAGTTGGATATCACTCCTATCTGAGTTTCTAATGATTGGAATCTCATGATCCGTTAAAATTGTTCCTTGCATGTTGTACATTGCTAGGTCAGGGTCAGCTTGAAGAATACGATTAATATTTGTCAAGACCAATGTGAAAAGTTCTATTGCGATCTTCTGCGAAAAGTGATTTGTAAGGAGATGGTAACAGATATTAGTCTAAAATTGGAGGAGGGGATGGTGGCAAGGATTAAGTTTGGATCTTAGCAATTAGATAGTAGCGGGGATTTAGCAGAGGAATGGTTGCAAGAAATTTTGGGAAGAATGTGAGTAGGAATTAACTTTTTTGAGGGGGGTTATTGCTATGCTGCACTGATGAGACCTAATAAGGTCGAAACGCGTCTGCAGCTGCATTTGGGTAGATGGCCTTGTGGGTGCTAGAGGTGGGGGTTGCTTGAGTGGAGTACCGTATTTTTGACCTAGCCTGGGCAAATTGATTTTCTAACCAGTTTATTTGTGGCTTTTCTCCAAGTCGTTTGCCCAAATCATGTCAACCTGAGTAACTTTATATGTGAGCCTCTTAGCAGACCGAGTAACCTGTAAGTTGGCATATATGATCCTACCTTCAAGTCAATTTGGGAGTAGATACCTAGGCAAACCGGCCGTTAGCTCAGTTGCTTAGCGCACGCTATCGGTGCGGGAGGTTTGGGATTCGATTCCTGTGCCGGTCAAATCGGCACAGTGTCGCCAACAGCTCGCCACCGTTGCGACGTTTCTTCGAAGCTGTGTAGCCCAGGCGCTAAGCCGCGGAGATGGGCCCCGCAACTCGTTACATGCTTCGGCGTAATACGGTGAGTATAATGAAGATTTGATTTGATACCTAGGCAATCTTTTCAATGTTAACTTCAATTATTCATTTATTTCCAGCTTGTTTACACAAACTTTACAGTGATAATTAGGGCAAGTTTTCACAGCTTTCGAAAGCTTCCAAAACACTCAGACTCTACGTAGTTTAGTGTTTTAAGCTGTTTCCCTATATTTTATTTTGCAACTTTTTATTGCAATTTTATTAAATTTTTGCGCAAAATGTGAAAGTGAAAATGTGCTTCGAAAATTATACTTTATAACTAGTACAGAATTTTTGTTTAATTGCTATATTTTCTTTGAATTGTATAACAACGAGCTTTGTGATAAATGGGCTATGTCTCAATGTTATCTATGATGCAACAGCTGGTTTGTATTATTTAAGTTCAGCTACAATCCGAGAAGTTCTTGTACTATTGTGTCTGAACCAGGGTTGCTCGTTATGCATAACCTCGTTGTGCATAGTCCTAAATCCAACTTTTTACTACAACTTTCTTTAAAATAAATGCAATTTTTCTTAAAAATAAATGGAACTTTTTCAGGATTTTAGTGCTACAAAAATTTGCCCTAGTGATAGTATAAAACAGTAGAACACCTTGTCATTGAAAAAGTTTGGTAGTTTTCTAAAGGTAAAAAGGCATCTCATTGATTCTTTACAATGCTGGTTACTCCAATAAAATGATCAACAAAAGGCTACGAATTTGCAATAGAAAGTATCGAAAATTTCGTTAAAAATACGGGCATATAACATTTTGCAGAAACACGCACAACTACCAACCATTACTTTGAAACTTGACCATGAAATCTATAATGTGGAATTGTGCATCAATCTAGATTTTGGAAGTGCGTGATTACTGATTAGTAACCAGGGTACACATTGGTACAATACGCGGAGATGAGGCTGGTACCAACTTCATTTACTTATACATTCGCACAAATCAAAGCGAGTTGCTGGTTGGCAATGCCAACGCAGCAGCAAAATTTGACGAATGCTGCAGTGATGGTGAGTCCATTGGCAGCACAGTGCTTACTTCACTGACCTAGTTGTCTTTTTATTTCCTTAGCATTGTCAGTAACCGTTAAGCACTATCCCATTAACGCCATTCCAAACGGCACAAGTACGTAGCGGCTTTATTGCTCACGCTGTCCTTTAGCACTATGCCATAAGCAGGAAAGCTGTGATATCGATGTTGGAGTAATAAATTCTACCTCAGTCAGAACCAAAATCCCCAAAAAACGCTTGTCCACTCCACTCAGTAGCTAACAAACTAAATTTAACCCCTGAAGTACATACCCCTCCGAATAAAGGACCATAAGTCTTGGTCTCTGTTCACTCTCAGACGCTGTTTGTGATGTTGTTAATAGTGATGACCAATTGCTTAGTTCGTGATCAACACTGCTGCCTATTGTAGATCTGCAAAAGAGTTAAATGTCGCAAACCCACCTTAAGCGATGCTACTGCTACATATTAGAGTGGTAGACAAATGGCCGGCAACATGCAAAAAGGATCATACATTTTCAGCGGGTTCATTCAGTCTACTCGCCGTGGCGGCCAAGTATAAAAAAAAGCAGCAAGTAGCTCATACGAAAAACGCACTTTATATCAAAGTCTTAATTTATAAGTCAACCAAATTCCCATCCAAATTGCGACTCTTCAGCTATCCATTGAGAATGCTAATAGTGAATGCCAGCGATATGGCCTAGCGGTACGACGCGCAAGTTACAGATTTTACGTGACGGGTTGCATTCATGGCAGGAGCTGATCACATCCGATATGCATACCGGGTGGCTGCTGACTTGAAGCCGTGAGCTTGCTTCGCAGTCTCCCTAAATTGCAGTTGAACTGTCGGTTAAATAAAATTTGAAAATAACCTCAGAAATATTTTATTCATTCACAACTATTTTGCGTACTTGTCACTTCGAGGTGATGAAAATTCACTGGAATGAGTAAACTCATAAAACTTTTGTGGAACTGAAAAATCAAATTGTACACTGGCAGCACGTGGTTTCGTGAAGTAGTATCTGTTAAACACAATTTCATATCACTAATCACATGCATAAGGCATGATCTGAATACAAGAAACGCCTTGGTTGAGTGCTCCACCTAGGTCCCTATACGACCTTGCACTGAGCAGAGCTGACGGCGCACGTGAAGTAGGCAGAGTGGTAGACGCAGTGGACTCAGATGCAGGTTTCGCGAGTTCAATCTTCAACTAGGTCATCTTCCATAACGCACATATTTCACTAATATTAAAACTAACAGTATTATGTAAGTAGCTTATCAAAAGGGCGAGCATAGCTTACTTCTCTGCAAATCTAAGTCTCTGAAATGGGTAAAAAATCTCGATTTTGTGGTAAGTACCACAATTTAAAAGCTTTTACAGGAGCTTAAACCAATTTTTGAGGAATGTCCCTTCCATTAAACAGTGGCAATCAAACGGTGTCAATCAAGTAGTGGATGACTTCTAACCAAAACCACCAGTGATACGTAAAACTCAACGTCACCCAGTCTCTTATCTCATTGTTTAGAAGCAATAATTACAACCGGCAAAAAATCGATGTCACTTGAAACATTTTGATATGAAAACTCGTGCACAAAATACTGTACTTCGCACAAAACCAAATATTCAGTATAGATCTCATAGTTTAATTAGTTGGAAAGAATCAATAATGTTGCAATTACTCTACCATGTCATTACTAAATTATTTATATACTGGAAACCACCTATCTAAAGATGATACTTGATCAATTTATTCGGCAAAAATCTAAGCAAAACTTAATAATGATTCACGAACTACTTGGTTAAACTAAAAATTATAATTTTACACAATGTACCCTTTTTGTGAAAAACTTGGCCAAAGTTCTGGCCTTTCATCACTTTCCGGCAATGATCGCAGGAAGGCTGTAGGTAAAGAAACTTTACGTGGTTGTTTTAAACTGCTCCTTCTTGAGGACCTTTGAAAACGCAAACTGGTTCAAAAATTTTTTCACATCACTGAAGTATGCCTAAGCCTTAACTGAACTTGCTTCATATGTTCACCATACAAATGAAATCTTTTTTGTACATAAATTTTATACAAACATCGATAACAAAAGCACTATGGTTGGATAAAAAATGTTTTGTGTTGTGGTGCCACAAACAAAAAGTATCTGATGGTATTCATATTGATTTTAAGGATCTCCACCCAGACTACTCGGAGTTGCACTGACGAGAAACCTAGTAAGGTCGAAACAGTAGTTGTCAAAATCCTTGAGCATTGATGATAACATCTTTATAATCGTGATGATGCAAAACTAAACTTAGGACAGGTGTTAAATAAAATTAATGACCACTACTTTATAGCATATTCTCTAAAGTGGAACTGAAGAGTAGAATTATTTTTCACTCCAAATGCTAAAAAATACGTCGAATTCAAAAATGACAGCAAAATTTTTATATGCATTTGGTTAACCAAAAACAAGCATTCAACGTTTGAGGTGATGACGCACTAAGGTTTTGTTTATAAATTGAAGCGAGCAAAAATTAAGGCTGCAATGCTCATCAGCCCAATGGCTTTGACTGATCAAAGGTCTAACGCGTTTCTCCTAAATGATAATGCATTAAAGCTTGATAATGGTGTTTGACCTTCGATTAGTCTAAGCGAGTTTGGCTGACAAATATCGCAGCTAAAAATCTTGCGCGCCCCAATGCGTAAAAAAAACTTTAGTACGTCATCACTCATCACTTTAAATGCCTGTTTTTGGTTACCCAAATATATTTTCAAAATTTCTGCAGTTTGTTTTGAATTCATCATGTATTTTTTAACACCTTCAGTGAAAAAATAATTCATAACTTCAGTTCCTCTTTAAGCAATTTTACTATACACATGCAGAAACAATTAACTGTTGCCATATAGCTCGGTTTAAAACAAAATCAGCTATATCGATTTGGTGATAGTTATATCGGTAAGTCACAGCCATACAAATAATTTCCCAGACTCTCTTACCAAGCAATTAATTTAAGTCTACAATTGCGCAATTTGTGCGCCTGCAGGGAGGGGGCAAAAGAGGCAAGTTGTGCCCCCAATAATTTACGCTTGTACGGTCAAAATTACCGATATATGGGCGATGAAGCAGCGCGAACTCTGCCTCGTCTACCATGGCGAAGATTTTTCAAAAACTATATTATACAAACTACAAAACGTGTCTCGACAAAATTGCCAAAAATATATCATGCTGAGTTGCCAGAGTGATACACGACCTAAAGCAGTGCCTCAAATATATGACGTCATAATAAAAAGACTAAAACATTTTGTTATTCGACAAGCCGCAATAAAATAAGGGCATTGCGTAAAAGGTACAGTAGTAAATTTTCCTTTTAGCCACTAGTCAGAAGTTATGTTAAAATGGAAAAAGGTTTAGCATCAAAGTCAAAGAAGTTTTTTAAAACTATGCGATTAATTTGAAGTTGAGATATAAAGGAAGACATATTTCAGATCTAGATAATCCGCTTCGACAATCGACAGGGTTAGTACAACTACTAAGATCCTTTTCTACACTGAAAAAATCAAAACTCCTAGGAGCTGTCGAAGTGAAGAAAAGGGTCTTTCATTGCTGGCAACAACTACCATTGAGATGAATAGACTTCAAGCGTTGTGATAAAAAAGTAACTTTTACTGCAAATTCGTAAATGTTTTTATCCAAATCGCAAGGAGAGATTACAATCTCTTACGTTTATGTATGTTGAAACAAACATAACAAATATACACGAAAAAATAGATGTGGCTCAACCTGTTGATATATTTGCCTCTACGGCCCATCGCCAAATGGAATCATATCAATAATAGTCATTTTGGGCATTTTTTTTCTTTCGCTGATTTCGTAAACATTTTCCTCTAACATTTAGTAGCGTACCGGTAACTTTACACGAGTAGATTGGAAGCAGGAGCATATTTGAGGGGGGCTATTGTGCCATGCCCCCCTACCCCCGTTTGACTCGGCCTTTCACGTAAAATAGAACAAAATTAATGGTGCCAAGTGACTGAAATATGCCTGACTCTTTTGATGGTTCCTGTAACTTATGGCCAGAGGTGGACCCAGCGTGAAAGGATGAGGGGTATGTATGTGTATCCTTCCCCTAGCCATTTTTTTAAATATTTTTGATGTATACAAATTTTTCATAATGTCGAACCTCTGCAATAGCAATAAGCCTTACGCCTTAAGCACGCATAATGGAAAACATGCGAACAAAATACATCATATTTGGTGAAGCACTCAGAGTTAGGGTCAAAAAATTTAAAATATTGCCTAAAAATTATTCAAAAAGCGCCAAAATAGCCATTACAGCATGTAAATTTTCAGAAATTTTCCGGGGGAGCATGCCCCTGGGCACCTCTAGAGCCTTTCTTGTTTCTCCATTAGCTTCAAATCTGTTCTGCCGAAAAAAAATACACTTAAAAAAGTGGAAACTGTGCCCCACCCACCCCTTTTTAGATTTCTCACTACGCCACAAATAGGAAGTTTTCGCTATTTATTGCCAATAACAAGAATTTTTTGATTTACTCAAATTAGTTGTTTGGGGCGTATTATAGGCCTTTCAGATGGCCGAGTGGTATAGAGCGTCTGTCTCTTGAGCTGTAGACTCGGATTTGATTCCGAGTCGGGTCAAACCAATGACTTTAACATTGGTATTCACAGCTTCCCTGCTTGACGCTCAGACGCTCAATTAAAGGGACAGTGTGAAGAACAAGCCGGCAAGTTTACTTGTTGTGCCGCTGGGAAAGGCACTTAGCGGGATTCCCCCATCTTGGTGTGGTAGACAGATGGCTGGCAACTCCTAAGCGAGCTCGTATAGCGCTTTGATCGCTTTCTCGTGATAGGAGGATAAATATGCAACTACTGTACTGTACTGTACTATATGCCGCTCGCATAAATTTTGAATGAAGCCCTTGCGCCGAAAAGTTTACTCATCCCTGGCTAAATGGGACGTGTACAACTTCACATTAGCTCATTATACGTCCAAATAAGCGTAACCACCAACCACTCACTCGTTGCTATATCAGTAGGCTAATACGTATCACAATTAAAAAATTGGTTGGTGACGTCATAGACAACGACGTCACACTTTGCCCCCAATATTTTTTTCTGCGGGTGCCACTGTGCATGCTCCACTCAGATCCACAAGATATTGCTTAGTACGACCACAACGGCACAACTAAGCAAGCAATATGGTTCTGCATTTAGATAAACTGGGAGATAAACATTCTACTAGCGCAAAAAACCCAACAGATTGTAAAATTAATGAATAGAAGCACAAGCAGGAGAAATAACAGTAATCAAATCAGAGCAGGCACAAAAAATAAAATCGAACCAAAATCATGGATAAAGATAACTATTTAAAATTTCGGATCAAGATCACGAATAAACGTGAAAATTCAAACTTTCCGATCAGAATCATGGACGAAAATAAAAACTCAAACTTTCACAACCTGATTCTCGCAACGCGCAATTACGAAACATACGTGATTAGATGTTTTGCGATATTACATATCTCATCTGCAGAAGTCATTAACTACGATCCCTTGTGCATTGCATTTGAACGTCACATGTCCAACACTAAGTTTCTCACAGCGCAGTAATTCATTCATACTTACTCCTTTGCTAAAAATCTAGTTTTACTGATTGGTTGCTCGTCGCTTTCATTCGTTGAAGATCCAACTTTACTTTGACTTGACAGAGTATTACTTTCAGAGGATCTTAACAAAAATTGGATGGTGTAATTAAATTTCTATGAAGTTCTCAACATAAGTTAGGAAAGTGCGATGGAAAAAATTCAACATCGCAACAGGATAAACAATTTTCGACACTTTTCACATTTATGTGATAATTTTTCCACAAGAGGCTGTAACGTTTCTTCACAATATCAGATTGAATAATTTTTTTAAAACGCTGTTAACTGCAAACTTTTTAAACTCAATAATAACACGAAATATTTTGCAAAATCAACACAACAAACTCATTTTAGCTGAACCATAAAATTTATTGTGTATTTCTCAAGCTTTAGTCGAAGTTTCAGTGTTTAGCTGAAGAAAGTGCTTTATGTAGTGGTCAGACCGGAGCATATGACTTGAGATCTCTTACTGATTCTTCACATCCATTCCTTGACTGACATGGGGGAGTGATCTCTGACTTGCCTTTTTGGTGAACTCGCTGTGCTTGAATTGGCCTCATATTTGATGTTATGCTTTGAATGCAACACAAGATATGAAGAGTGACATCATCTTACGGAATAATGAATGAAAGAAAGTTTCTTTAGTCTGTTGATGCTGTCCAGTTGAAAGATTTTCTATATCTGTTATTGCCAGTTCTATGGTAGGCTAACTAATTTTTTTCTTCTTTTTAATCTTATTCTTACCTACATCCACCTGATGAGCCCTGAATAGGGCAAAACCGGTCGTGGATTGATATTTCAATTCACATTACTACCATTTTTGTAGAATTCTCATCTTTTTAACTTTTACCTTATTTGGCATTTTTTCCAAATTTTGTTTTTCCCACTTGTTTGTTTTCCTTTATTTCCTATGGTGACGTTTGATTAGAAGATTCTCCCAAAATCTCTAGTCTCATAAACTAGAATCCTATTGTTCATCGTTCTAAGACCACAAGAGTTCTGGGAAGCACACAATGAGAAAAGTGCAATAAACCGCCCATGCACATTGCCGACAGCATGGCGCAGTGGTTACACTGGTTAGGAGCGTCATTGACGTTACGACAATGACTGCAAAGTTGATGGTCAACTCCAACACAAGTCGCATAGCTGCGTCTTTGAATGAGATATCTCCTGATAATTATTTCTGCTTGGTGGAATCTAATAAGCAGTAAATTAAAGAAACCAGAAGCAAAAGTCACCTAGAAAACAAAGACAACTCTTAACCGAGTATGGATTTGTCTTACGTTTAGTGCCTCCATCGCTTTCATGTGACAGGAGGATAAGAAATCATCATCAACACTTACCACCAATACATGAACTTGTGCACTGTGTAGCAAGACATTTTGCTAGTTCGCGGTTTCTTTCAATTTTTTGTGGTGTTGGGGTCGCCCATCTCATTTAACTTTATCTAAACATTACTTTCTTTGACCCAATGGGATAGTGAGAGTTGATTCAACTATACATGGG
The DNA here is from genome assembly GCA_964006365.1 of Trididemnum miniatum. Classification (NCBI taxonomy): domain Eukaryota; kingdom Metazoa; phylum Chordata; class Ascidiacea; order Aplousobranchia; family Didemnidae; genus Trididemnum; species Trididemnum miniatum. Next base: position 10,312,926 of record OZ023245.1, read on the forward strand.
CTTTACGACAGTTTACTCCTCTGCAACCCAATAATTTTGCAAGATTTAAACTCGACCAGCTCAATGCTTTCTGCTACATCAATAATGATATATTTGGTCAATGCAACTCTTCCTGAAGAAGTTCTGGTGATAGTTCATGTATTCATTCTACTGCACCACCAGAGTTGTTCCAATCTTGCAAGCAACTCTTCTTCACCGAATGATACATGGCTTTGTCAAACAAAGAGGGCATTATCATCATCATCTAATTTCAATCCATTGTGGTTGATCTTGGTCAAGGGTGGTCGAATGCACCTCATTCCATCAGCGATTGCTCTCACTCCCTATTACCATCTTGTGCAATTCGCAGCCTCATCCGGGTAACGTTTAGTATCAGCTCCCAGGTTCGGTTAGTTTTGGTTAGGATTAGATTCGATTAGGGTTAATTTAGGTTCGGTTCAGTTACAACCCTTACCCTAACCGAACCTAATCCTAATCAAACCGAACCTGGGGGCTGATACTAGACATTACTTGCCTCATCCACCTCCAACCCAATTTCATGTACACTCTCTTATAACTTGCCTTCTCCATATCTGCTTTGGCCTTCCTCGATTTTGCGGCCCATTCACTTCAAGCATCAATGCCTTTTGTAGAACGTTGTCATCATCCCTCCTAACCATGCGTTCATACCACAACACTCCATTCACCTTTGCCATTTTATCTAATCTTTTCTTCAACCCCAGCATTTCCATCAACTCATCATTATTCTTTTTATCCACTAATTTCACTTCACACATTGATCTCACCATGGCTCTTTACGTTCTTCTTCAGAATGCCATCTCAATTTCCCTCAAACATCATCTGCATATTGTTTGAAGATGATGAAGGTATTCCTCAGCTCGATTCTTCGGATCCTGTTTTGGATTTGGCACCAATATGCAACTTGGATAGTGAAAGAGATGTTGGCACAATCAAATACAAGTTAAGACTCCTGGAGCAAAGCAGTTGGTCATGCAGCAAGTCTTATGTGAAAGCTAAACTAGTTGATTTGGCAGAACTTCAATCAAAAGAAGGATTTAGAAAGCATTACAAACCTTCTAAAATCATTTCAAAAATTCCTAAAGTACCGGTATGGAATGAAACGCAGATGGATCTCTAGAAACTGGGGCTTTCGTCCAAAGAAACTAATTCATTAATCAATGATCAACAAACTTACAGTTTCTTTAAAACTTAGGATAATCATTTTCCAAGCACAAGATGTACATTGTTTTATTTCTAAACCATGATGTGACAGCTGACACCAAAAAAAAAATCATGTACCACCAAGTTCGCTTTCTTCAAGACGCTTGTTTACTGATATTTTTTTCAAAATCTAGTGAAGTTTTTTGTTTGATGTAAAAGCACCACCGCTCAGAAGTAGCTGTGTACGCCAAGAACTTGAAAACATACTAAAGCAAAGAAATCCACTGCAACATGGAACACTTTGATAAAGCTGTTGATGAATTAGCATAGTAATGATGTTGCTTTGTTTTGCACTGCCATTACCTTACATATGCAAAATCAGTAGAAAGCAACAAACTATCGCAGCAATTCAAAGAAAAAAAATTTGGCACTGACATACTTAGAAATAAAGTGAACAGTAACTAACCAGAGTATTAATTGCTATTACTACCGTATACCACCATGCTTACAGACTTATTAAGCTTCATCTAATGAGAAAAGTTCGTTTGATACCAAGTTATCTACATGTTTCATTTGAACAAGGGTTTTTAAGGTATATAGTAAATTTTTTTGTATTTTTGTGATAGTACAACAGACTCATAGCATAATTTAAATAGGGACTCATTGGCGTATGGAAAAAAGTTGCAATTAAGCATCCCCCCTACTTTAAGTCTTGGCCTCTCGTGTGTTTCCGATGCCTCCCTGGAGTGTTAATGGCACATTGAGAAGACCTTGAACTTTTACATTGCTAGTTCCTGTTGATCGATGATAAAAGCAATCCACCAAAAGATTTGTAGTTACAACAATATGTCCCAAAAGCTTTATCCTATAACCCAGGACAAGAGAAGAAGCATGTTTAGTAGTAGAACTTTCAAATTTGTGGCAGTCGACCTAAGATAAAGGCCATGTTTCATAGATGTGGTTTCTTATAACACGTTTTCTACCCTTTTGTGGATATATAGAAAGATTGGATGGGTCTCAGCTGCATTGGGGGTCTGCATGTGCATCAGAAACCGAACAGATTAGCTCCACTTAATCAATTTTATATAAGAAAACAACAAATATGAAAATAACGCGACGTACAGACTACAGATACTTGCTAAAGCCATAGGTAAGTTTGCTTCCCCTTTAACACTGATTAAGCTTTCATTTAAACACAGAGCAACAAAACTGTATGCATCACGGCAAGGCCTTTCCTACTGGTGGAGCAATAAGCAGGATAAACATTAACTGCATATCTAATGTTGATATTTCGCGACATTGCGTTCATCTTCGGAGTCCGTCCAAGGAGGTCACGACAAAATAGAGTAGAAAATAAGAGGAATTGATTAAAAAACTACTAAGTCAACATGACAGACGAACTAATGAAGAAAAATGGAATTACATGACAAACAGGTTTAATTTTTTCGACGATATCGCTTTGATCTAGAAACTTGCTCATTTGCAACGCGTGGTATTATAAACTACTGTCTATTGAAAAAATATTTTACAATACTGCGCCACCTACATACCATGAGAATGATATTTGAAGTGAATACATTGTTTGAAAACCTGTCCATTATTTTTTTGTTTCGTAGAAATATATTCTATGCACTACATTAGTTTTCACCGAACAGACATTGCTATCGGCGAGGGAGGTCTTCGATTCAATTCCCAGGTCGGTCAAATAGGACACTGTCGCCAACGATTTGCCATCTCTACAACGTTTCTGCATTGCCCTGGTGCTATGCCGCAGAGATAGGCAACACCACTTGTCACATGCTTCGGCGTAATACCGAGAGTATAATGAAGATTTATTTTTTTACATTAGTTTGCATATGTCAAAGATCTAATCTAAAATAAAAGTTATCTGATATAACTAACTTTTTTTCTGTAAAAATTGACAAATCCAGTGGCTGTTCTTCGTCTTCATGTAATGCTTGCTGGAAAATCACTGGCGATGATATTTTGCGTTGCTTTTTTAAACTGCTTTTTCTATGAAGTCTGCAAAAAAACACTTAACAGATGGCATTTGCTCTTTTTGTAGACGTTTTAGATACTGGTACCGGAAACAGTTTTGAGAATCATAAGGAAATTTCCTTATGATTTCATAATCTAGCTCGCCCCTGGGACAGACGAATGAGCTGTCTTGCGCCTCACAGCGCCCTTTCTTTGAAGTTTTGAGAATGTAACGATATGACAATTTACAGTGTTTTCGTTTCTTAATATACTGTTCTGGAAGATTCTCTAGACCGATATGTTGTTAACTAAAATTTACTCGTAAGATTAGTTTCGTGTAGTGGTAAATTCATTTTGGGGTCGTGAAAAACGTGTAAACATAAGCGACTTGAAAGTAACATGAAAGGAATGTAGGCAGCTTTATTAAGATTACTAGTTGACATAATGCAGTAACGTATGTACGCTGGTAATAAGCAGGTGACGTATAGACAATGCTAGATAATTATGTTGTGAAAGTACTAGGCAGGTTTTGCTAAACTGTCCTGCTAGGCCAGTCTAGTGTAACATTTTAAAGGCATGTTGGGATTACGCATATTGCCTAGCTGTTAATCACCGATGGCTGGTTGAGGGGTAGATTACAAGTTAGTGAACTGTAGTAAAACATTTTTAAGGGACTAGGGAATCCTAGGCGAGAGCATTTGCAGATAAGGCGTTATAGATTTTGCTTTGTTTTAAGTCTGTGAGTCAGTACATACTCAGATCTGCATTGCAAAAAATGCAAATGAGATCAACAGTTAGTAGCTAAATGGCAAATGACGCTCCTAGAATAGAATGTTAACATCATTTTTAAAACTTTACTGGTATCGGTTGGAGGTCTTAAAATATATTTAAGTATTACACCACAGTCATGCAAATGGAAAGTTTTTTCGCCTTTTTTTTAATGATTACTAGTAGCCTACCTGTTAGTGCAGTTTTCATTGGCAGTTCAATCGTCATTCCAATGTGCAACTATGGGTGCAGCCAATGCAAAACGAAATGCGAGTACCAGCTAACAAAGGTGCTGCTTGATCGAGTCCACAAAGTATAAAAAATTTGTGTAAAGAAGTAAAAATATATAGCTTTCCCAACTGTATATATCCGCAACATAGGATCTAGCGAAGTGTAACTTACGGTTTTGTAGTACGTACCTAGCATACACCGCTGATGATAACAGCTGAATGTTTCTTGTCAAAAAGTCATAAAACAAAAAAACTCATTTAAAAAAGCAAATTGTCTTTTCAAATTTAATTTGTTCTCGAGATTAACTTTCTCTTGTTTTCAGTAATCATTGTAGAAAAATGACTGCAGATAATTTGCATGGTGATGATTTGATAACGTTGGTTTGGATGATGTGAATGTGGACATTCCAAGCAAAGGGAGGGTGAAAAGTGAAAAGAGATGGAGGTGGAAGGATGAAAAAGTTATGGCTTTGTTGGACGATTTACCAGCCTACAAAACAGAAATGGATTTTAAAGGGTTAGATTTTGAAGCTGATTTGGTGCTGAGCCACAGCAAAATTTGAGAAATGGTGGTCGGCAATTTTGCTGTCATTGATTTCATGCCTCCCTGTACGCCAGTTGAAGATACTGACATCATGGACACACGAGACCTTGCAACGTACAAGCGCACACTGCAACACATAAAAAAGCGCAAAAAAGAAAGCTACAACAGAATTAAGACAAAAATCAAGGAATTACGACCAGGTTACACACTATCTGTAGATAAGGGATCCAGATCAGGCTTGGGAAAGCTTGTGTGTGATTATTTCAAAAAGTTGCAGCAAATATGAAGTGGTTCACCTTCAGCTGTAACTATTGAAGAGGGACGAACGAGTTTTGATGGTGGACAAACTATTGAAGGTGGGCAAGCGAGAGACGAGTCAACTGAAGACATTGAAGAGTGCAGAGCACGGGTGGAAGATTATGATCAGCCAAGCCAAGCATTTAGCCAGGCAACGAGTTGTAAAAGAGTTAAGATGGAAGAAAAATTGTCATTGCATCAAAAAGAGATGCTGCAAATAAACTTATGTAAAGAAGAGTTTGGTTTAAAAAATGAAGCTTAAGATGTAATGAAAGAAAATGCAAAGTGTGCACATGAGTCTATTAAAGCCATGGCGGAGTCGATGCATGAGATCGGCCAAAGCGTGCGTGAAGGTTTTACCATGATCAGCAATTCTGTTGTTGAAAGCCAGCAAAAGAGTAACGTATTTCATGTGTCAAATTTATATCAGCCTCAGTAACATTTTTTCGGGACAATAATCATATTAGGAGTGCATGGATTACACTTATTACGTGACAAAGATAAAGCTTAACTAAAACCTTTATTAGATTAAACAAAAAATATTTTAAATAAACCTAAATTTAGGAAGAGGAAAAGTAGGTTAGCCGAGCTCGCAAACATGTCAGGTGTGAAGTAGGGTTAGGTCTTGCAGAATGTACTACATCAAACAGCTAAACAGTTTAATAGAATAGTGTAGCCTAGTAAATGAAGCAAGGAGACACAACCAATTTCTATACAAGCTAATCAATTTCACTAAATTTGCTGTACTCAAGACTTAGGTCGAGTGTAGCCTGGTAAACGAAGCAAGAAGACATAACCAATTTCTATAAAGGCTAATCAATTTAATTAAAATTGCTGTAGTCAGACTTGTGTCTAGTAGGTAGGCCTTCCAGCCTACTCACATCAATCAATAAGGTAACCTATGTCTGTAGGCCGAAATTAAGGATGTTATACAGTAACAATTAATCAAATACACGATATCTTACTAGTAGCCCATCATTTTTGCGGACGGCTAACTGCCCTTCCGAATAGCCTAGTCCAGTGTTCCATAGGCTTTATACTGGTGTTTGCCGATTTTTGTATTTTGCCTTTTCTTGTTGCTTTACCTATGTTAAACGGGCTGAAGAACAAATAGATATCTTGAATCTTGTCCAGATGCAAATCTGTAGACCTAGCAAAGCATAATACTGTTGTACATCGACATTGTATCTGGTTGTTATTAATTGTTTTATTGGCAAAATGGGTCGCAAATGCTGTGTTACTGGTTGTCGTTCTGGGTATCCGCTTGGTGATACAACTTGTGTTTTTTGTTTTTTTAAAGACGCAGAGCTATGAGAAATAAAGGTGACAGAAAGCAACACAGAGAGATAATATTTCAGGTAGTCACGACACGGTCGTATGTGAGAAGCATTGGCTGAAAGACTACGTTAAAGAAAAAATTTATGGCAAAGAATGCCCAGCAGTATCACCAATTATATTTGCCTACGTTCCTAAAAGCTTAATTCCCCAAAACGCACCAAACAAAGACCTCAACAAGCTGATTTAAGTAGTAGAAATATTCAAGCTCATGAGATAAAAGAATTTATAGATGGTGATACAATACAACCTTTTAATAGTAACCATTTTACTAGACCAGTGACTTGACCAGTCAAGCATTTGGGACCCTCATTATCGCATTTATAATAGAGCAACTACTGGAAAACCGAATGACTTCACTCGGGCAACTACAATCTATTGGTATAAAAACTGTACACATCAGGGCATGGGCAAAACTGTACACATTAGGGCATGGTTCAATTTTTTAACTAGAATCATTGGCTTGGCCATGTTATAAAAATTGAGTCTTGCATAGTTCTAAAACTGTATTCTTAAGTAATTCCAAAGTTTTTATATTTCGATTATGCCTGGTTTTAAATATGAAGCTGATCACATTGGAGTGAAGTGCTGCATATCTTTATTATGTTCCAACACTTTTTTTTTTTTTTGAACAAATGGTCAATAATTGAGGAACCAGTTTGTTATCTTAGCCAAATGGAAGAAAGCCATTTAAATGAAATTTGCAGTGAGTGTACATCAGCTATGTCAGCATCTTCCGTAGTTGGTAAAGCTGTATCCTCACCAAACGCACGAGGAAGACCATTGGAGTACTTTTAAATTTCAAGATCTGCACATAAAAGGTTCACAGTAGAAAAGACTATAAGCTGCCGAGTGTAAAAACATTAACGAGAATCACATCACAGATCAAAAACACTGATGACATTATTTACCTCGAAAGCATTTTTGAAAAATTAGATCCAAAGCAAAAATTAGTTGTTATGATAATTGATGAAATCTACGTGCAGTATTGTTTGAATTAATTGAAATCGACCCTTTTTTTCATTCTCTTACTTTGGGTTATCTTGCAAAGGAAATAATGTGTATAGTTTATTTATTGTTTACATCACGTGAATGTTAAATTTTTTAAGATGTTTAACACCATAGAGAATAAACCATAGCTAACCTCTGACAATATTCATTTGCTTTTTGACTATGTCCATCTGATGAAATGTATTCGCAATAATTGGATCACAGAAATAGCATTTGAATCTGAGAATGATGGAAAAGTGGAGCAGTACATTGCTAAGTGGGCAGACATATAGGAGTGTTACAAAGTTAAGGAAGAGTCTCTGCTGAAACAGTCCATGCTCAACTATGCATCAGTATTTCCTAGACCAATTCAACGTCGAACTTCAACTTCAACCTTAATTTTTGTCGCAAAATGAAAAAAAAGAAAACATAATAATAAAAAGGCAAACAACACAGCAAGTACACTCGCGACGGGGAGGCTGCGAAAAGACTTATCGGTCATCGAGTTATACGTCAAAGTGCATAGCTTTGTTTAAATGTGTTTTGTGATTCCATAGTTGTTGCATTGGAGACCAAAGATAGTGTTTCTGAATGTAAAGTAATGGAACCATTCAAATTCTAAAAATGTTTATTACATTTTGGAAAAAAATAAATGCAAAAAACTTGGCACAGAAGTTCTTTTCAGTTCGTTTCAGTTTGCAAAGCTTGCTCGTTTTTTTCGGATTATTGAATGCATAGTTTCTCGACTATTTCAAAACTTCGTTTTCACGGGAAATTTCAGTAGATGAAAACATGGTTCCTTACTAAGGCCGCCACAGTTGCAAGCACCATATTCATGGCACACCCATTCGGTTCGGACTTCGGGTATAAACTTTGGTCTGCATGTACTCCAACTGGGTATTTAATTCAGTTTATCCCACACCAAGGTTCAAAATCATGACCACTTCCTGATCAGCACTTATTAAGACTTGGAACTGCCGTGGTTTTGCAACTATAGTCAATATTGCCTAATCAAAGCTCTCAGTCTTACTACCTATATTTTGATAACTTTTTTCTAGGCTCCCGCTTTTGGACAAATTGACAGAAATGGGACATTTGGGGACTGGAACAATCAGAGAAAATCGCACTGAAAAATGCCCTCTGGAAGATCACAAGACTATGAAAAAAAAGGCATCAAAGCAGTTTGCATGCAAACAACATCTGACATAACCTTGGTACGATGGAATGACAACAGTATTGTCACTATGGCTTCTAACACATATGGTGCCCTTCCATCAACCACTGTCAATCGAGTCGCTTCAATTGAAAAAAAAAGAACCAAAGTGACAGTGACATGTTCTCAAGTCGTTTCCATAAACAACAGATACATGGGCGGCGTAGATAGGTTTGATGAAAATGTTGACAGCCAGCAGATATCGTTCCGAGGTAAGAAATGGTGGTTCCCTTTGTTTGCGTTTGGTGTTGATGCTGCTTGCCAAAATGCATGGAAGACTTATCAAACAGTAAAGAAAAAAAACCTTACACATTGTACATTTTGTCGCAATATTGTGCAAGCGTATCTGGGAAAAGCAGCTACTTTTTTATCCGAATAGCGCTCATCTGGGGTTTGTTATTAAAAGTTTTTGAAGAAAGTAAAGGTGATTGTTAAGGAAAAAAATCCTAGGATTATTGACATGCGATAATGTTATAAAATGGATCATATGATTGGGAAGTACAGTAGAGAGAAATGGGTTGGAAGCGAAATCAACATACATGCTGGCAAATAAAATTAAAGCAAAAATGAAAAATGCATCACAAAATTTAAAAAATCGAAAAAACAATAGTTAACAATTGACAAAAAACAACAAACAGCAAAAAACGTTAGTGGATTCTTCTCAAGTTAAACTTGTTTCAATGGGCGGCATTTATTAAGAATTTCTCCTCTGGTGTCGAGTATATGGGTGGGGTCCTCTTTGATTATATCAGCTTTTTCTGTGAGACATAAACTGCAAGTTCTTCCTTTACAAAAATTTCCTGAAACTGATGCGACTATTTTCCAGGTAAAATTGAAGTCCATATTTGATTCTTTGGGTTTCCAGATAAATTTTGAAAGAGCTGTGTCGTGGCAAGGGGTGATATTTTTGAAGGATTGCTTGTGGTTGTTGTATCTAGTTTTGAAAGTAGTTTCGCAACTTCTGATGTAAGATCTTGACAGAAGGTTAGTGCATACCGTTGCTTCATACATCATACACTTTTGCAGACATTTTCCATTCAAAGGGAAAGTTTCTTTTTTACGACAATTGCAACTTTTTTCAGCGAGATTTCTTTTTCGAATTAGGCTTTTAGGTTGTGATGATGTGCTGTTGCTGACGAGAGAGGAATTGAATGAAAGGAGCTTTTTATTTTGTTGATTTATTGCAGGTTTCATATTGAGCATGCAGGAGTAACTAATTTTAACGTTGTTTTTGTTGAAAATTTGGTGGTACCGGTGTGCAGGCGGAAAATGCTTGTAAACGAATTTCAAAAAGTTTTTTCCTATGTTTGCGGACACGTGCAAACTGAAGGGGGTTTAAACCAAATCATATTTCTGGATCTTTTTCGCTTCTGTGCGGGAAAATTGGATGGAGGAAAGAGAGTGAATTGCTGAAACCACTTTTTTAGCACTTTTTCATAGGAAAATTTCGCGTTAGTGCACTTGTCCTCATCACTTGATAGGTTAGAAAGTCTTGCCTGCATCATTTGTGGTAAGTGTTTAAGAATAGAAGGTGGATGGTTGGATTGTCGGTTTATATTTAAAAGATCACTATTTGGTTTGCGGAAGGAAAAATGTTTACTCCGCATAACGTCCAAGGTTATTCTTTTTCTCATTCGTTCTGTTTGCGGGCCTGAGGGTTTCTTGTAGCAAGCTAGCCCGCCATCTCTATATAAGCCGATAGAGCTTGATCCACATTCTTTTTTAAGTAAATGTAACAGATACAGTCCAACTAACTCGCAAATCCCCGCTCCGTCAAAACTACCCATTGTTACGTCAAAATCAGAATCGTGCTGTTTTGCCCACACATCTTTCTTATCGAACAAAAACCATTTACGACAATACATTATAATATCTTCATATTCAGGTGGAATATCAATAAAGTACTTCGCAAAATTATGAGCATTAAGCAGTAGTTCCTTAGTACTAGATGGATAAAAATCAACTATATAAACTTTCAAAAAACAATGCTTGTTTTTGTTGTCAATTTCCTTGAACCAATTAATTACTTCTGAGAAGTGTTTCTCCATTGGATTAACACAGTTTTTTTTCACTAATTTTTCCAATTTCCGACTTTGAAGGATTTATTAGTTTACATTTTGGATTGCTTTGAAAACCATCTTTGTGGTCTTTTAAGAGTGATAAAAGCGCTTTTCTCAGCGTACCCTTCAATACAATCATTCAGTTTTAAAGATTTACAATATCTTTAGCTTCTCGATTTACTTGATATTTTGTAGATTTTAATAATGCTTTCTGTCAAAAGTTTATCGTGTTGCTGAGGCGTTACCTTATCTAAATTAGTGGTTATATCAGCGGCAATAACAAGATCCTCCAAATGTTTAACGTCTTTTATGTCATTAGCAAGTTGCATTTAAAAACTACTTTTGCAACGTTTGAACAAAACATTGCGAATTAATTCCTAGATGTCGTTTTCGAAGTGGATTAAAGCAGCACTTTGCGGCGGAGAATAATCAGAACAAATTCCAAAATGGTTGCTGTTGCATTCTTTTCGTTGGTCTGGGTTATCGAAAAAACATGCTTTCCACCGCATTCGCCTGATTAAGCTAGAGATTTTGTCGATCAAGGTTTTGAGGTAGAGGTTGTTGCTAGGTAGTGGGATATTTTTGAGAAAATAATTAAAGTTAACTTATATATCATATAAGACAAATCACTGCTCAAATTCACCAAAAAATGCAGCGCAAAACATATAGGAAATTTCCTACATAATATATAAGACAATATTGCTCAAATTAGTCAAAAAATGCAGCGCAAAACATATAGGAAATATACAAGACAAATTATGGCTCAAATTCGCCAAAAAGCGCAGCGCAAAACATATAGAAATATAAGTTTTTACACAGAAATAAGTTTTTTCACAGAATACGCATCAGGCTCTCAAACAGATCAAAAATTTTTCCATCTGGGAAGATATAGTACTGTCTTCCAGGCGGAAGTCTTTGCTATAGCTGAAGTAGCAAAGAAACTGATCATGGATGGAATTGTAAATGAAAAAATTATAATTTTAATGGATAGCCAAGCAGCAATTCTGGCAATCCAAAATAATATCGTGAAATCTCACACAGGATTAACGTGCATCAAAAACCTGAATATATTGGGTAAAGACAATAACGTCACCATTGCCTGGACGCAGGGCCACACTGGCATCCAAGGAAATGAAAAGGCGAATATCTTAGCTAAATCAGGATCAGCATTAAACTGCTCGGGGCCTGAACCTTTCATTTCCATCCCATATGCTAGTTGTCGCGCTGCAATAAAGGATTGGAGTGTCAAAAGATGGAAAACATCTTGCATAGAAAGAAAGGACTGCTTCAGAACAAAAGAAAATGTAGGATGGGCTTCACCCCAGTTAACTCAACGACTTTTGAGGCTCAAAAGACCTACAATAAATGAAGTGTTGCAAGTCCTCACAGGTCACTGCAACTTACAGAAACACAGGTGCACCATGGGACATGACGTATCATCGACATGTCCAAAATGTAACCGGAAAGAAGAAACTCCAAATCACCATGTTGGAGAATGCACTTACTACCAAGCCCTACGAAAGAAGGATTTTAGTAACGAAAAAACCACATTAAAGTCGGTGGTCAAAAAACTAAATATAAACCTACTGGCAAAGTACTTACAGCAGGCCGGAAGACTTGCTGAATACGGCCAGTAGTACATTGAAATATTGAATAAACAAGAAAGCGGTGAAAGTTGTAATGGGCCTAAATAATGGCCTACACAATGTGCCAGTGAGGATTGATCCTGGTCAGTCTTCTCTGGCACCACCGCCCTTTAATAATAACAATAAATACCTATACCCGGCTTATCTGCAACTATGCTGACCACTGCGGGTCTCCCCAAGTATGACCCGATCGTCAGAAAGCTGCTCATATTACGTCATAAAGCTGCTGTGATTAATTATATTCGATAGTTGTTTAATTACAGTACTCTAGTCTCGCTTTTCCTGGTTGTGCGAGAGTGGATCTACCAGTATGACACAGCGGCTTTTACTTGAATAGACCCACTACAGTGTACTGAGGGCATATGGGTTGCCCCTTCATATTTTTAGCACTGTATCGTTAGTAATTAGGTAAAGAAGCAAGAAAAGTAGTCTATACCTGACAGGAGAGGCCAAAATTTTGACAAGGGGGCCGCCCCCTGGCCCCCGTCTAGTTACGGGTCTGAGGCGCAATCACAATATTATTGAGACTTCTCAATGTATTTGAGAACTTTTTGGTTTGTTTCATTCTTGCATCACGCATGTTACATGGTGACGGAACAATAAAAACGTCTCTTTAATATTGAAACGTCTCGGTGGGTAAGAATGCACCTTAACCGACATAATTCTACGAAATGCCAATAATTTTATTAACACAAATTCTACAATAAAACTATGAGTCAATCAGAACTGCCAATGAAGCATAAGTAAGTCATTATGTTTTGTGATTTTAAAAATATTAAGAAGTGGTATTTCTTTAGTTTGAAATAAAGTCAAGTGGTATCACTTGAAAGTTGACTAAACTAATACAGGTACTAAAAGATTTGATTCTCACGGCATCTGCAACTCAACTCAATCAACAGCCGAAAAATAGCGTACCAAATAATCAGTTTTACTTCAACCTTTTTTTCTTTGATAATCTTGATGTTAAATTCTCATGGCTACGTGTGAGTTGCCTCAATGCCAGATATGGTGGTGTTGTAACGAAGTTCACTGCTTTTGACAAATTGCAACTGTTCACCGTCCACTATTAGTTGAAATCAGGGATGTGGAAGCGGAAGCGGTGGAAGCGGTTGACATAACATTTTACGAAGTTTCTTTACTTGTATTCGAACCTGTGTTTTTGTTTTTTATGTTCACGAGTTTCAGTAAGCAAATCAATCTATAGCTCTAAGCAAACTGCTACGTTGATTGCGTTCCTTGGTTCACACCGTCTAATTTCTCGATCGGAAGCCTCACGCCTTATTTCTTTGTGTTAGTCTGAAATGTTCAGTCTGTTAAATGTTTCGCGTTTATTTTGAGTTCTGAGTAATGTTTAATTTTTCATTTAGAGATATGTGATGTTTTAAGTTAAATTAAGCTTTAAATAAAGTTAATGCTCATTTCAATTTATTCAAATTAAAAGGTATTTACATCAAATCGCCCAACACTATATTTGCGAGACACCAATTAGCTACGAGAAAACAGCAGACAGGTGAAACTTTGAACGATTATTTTCAATCTCTTCATCTGCTGAGCAAGGACTGTGGCTTGAGGGATGTCACTGCTGAAGAATATAAAAACGAGTTAGTCCGTGACGCGTTTATCAATGGGCTTTCGTCTCATATCATCCGTCAACGGTTGTTGGAAAATGCCGAATTAACCGTTGATCAAGCTTATAACATAGCTAGTTCCTTATGGACTGCCCAAAAGCACTCTGAAGCATACTTGTGTCAAAGAGACGTAATTGCCAGTGCCGAACCGTTGCCTTGTAAAGAAAGTGCAGAAGAGCCGAGAGATAGCCTTGACCGCGTTTTGGGATCTGCGTCACAAGCTAAAACTTGTTACTTTTGTGGACTTTCTTATCACCCACGATATAGATGCCCTGCAAAAGAAGCCGAATGCTATTCCTGTGGTAAATCTGGACACTTTGCAAAGGTATGCCGTTCCAAATCTTGTCCGGTTCGTCGAGCAAAATCTCGTTCGCAAAATACTGAGAAAGTAGCTAAAACTTCCTTGAACTCCTGTCCTGGATTGTGTACCATTTCAGCGGCTTGTCCTGCAAGCCTGCTTCCAGCGTCGTTGCCAGTCTCAATAGGAGGAACTAACTTAACTGCCCTAGTTGATTAAGGAAGCTCAGAAAGTTACATCAACTCGAAAGTTTGTAAAAAAACCAAATGTTGACGTGTATCCTACATCACACCAAGTGCAGATGGCAGCAACCACAATGAAAATCAAATCCACTGGGTTTTGTTTGGTCGACTTGATACACAAAGGGACAAAATATTCATGTACGCGACTGAACGTCTTTGAGAATTTGTGCAGTGATGTCATATTAGGATTAGATTTTCAAAGCCAGCATCAGCGATTAATATTTAATTTTAAAGGCGAATCTCCTGATTTAATTGTTTCTAGCGACTCTCATTGTTCATTGGCAGCCACGAACACCAACGAAGTGTCCTTGTTTTCAAATCTTGCACCTGATGCGAAACCCATTGCTACGAAATCGCGTCGCTACAGCCAAGACGATCGTAATTTCATCCAAGACTACGTCGACAAGCTGCTATCTGAAGAGGTTATCCGACCGAGTTCATCGCCTTGGAGGGCTCAGGTAGTTGTGGTGAAAGACGAACTTAATCGACATAAAAAGTGCTTATGTGTAGATTATTCTCAAACAATCAACATTTACACAGAGCTTGATGCGTACCCATTGCCTAGAATAGACGAAATGGTAAACGAGCTCGCGAAATACAGCATTTTCTCTACTTTTGATCTACGTAGTGCTTACCATCAAATCTAAATAATTGAATCTGAACGTAAATACACCGCCTTTGAAGCAAATGGAAAATTGTACGAGTTTAATCGCATACCATTCGGTGTAAAAAATGGAGTTGCTGTGTTTCAAAGAGTTATTTCTCACTTCGTCGAAAACGAAAATTTAAAAGATACTTTTCCCTATTTAGATAATGTGACAGTCGCCGGGAAAACGCAGGAAGATCATGATTTGAATGTGAAAGCTTTCATGGAAGCAATTAATCGCAACAATTTCACGCTTAATGAATCTAAAACAATTAGCTCAGTTTCGAATGTTCAAAATTTGGGCTATGCTGTCGGCAATGGACTCAATAGACCAGACCCGGAAAAAATGCGTCCTTTAAAAGAGTTTCCGCCTCCAACAACTTTTAAACTACTTCAACGAGTTTTGGGAATGTTTGCCTATTATGCAAAATGGATCGATTGCTTTGCCGATAAAATCCGTCCATTGGCTGACGTTAAAAGTTTTCCTCTGAGTGAAGCAGCGTTACAAGTATTTAAACATTTAAAAACTGAACTAGAAAATGCTGCTTTAAAGTCTATTGATGAAAGTAAGCCGTTTGTCGTGGAATGCGATGCTTCTGATGTCGCGGTATCAGCTACGTTGAACCAAGGAGGAAGGCCTGTGGCATTTATGTCACGCACTTTGCAGGGTAGTGAACTCCATTATCCTGCTATCGAAAAAGAAGCCACGGCAATCATGGAGGCAATAAGGAAGTGGCACCATTTTCTGTCACGGAGAATCTTTACCTTAGTCACGGATCAACGCTCCTTGGCCTTCATGTTGGATAGCCGACGTCGTTCAAAAATTAAAAACAACAAAGTGCAACAATGGAGGTTGGAGTTAGCATCGTATTCCTACGAAATCAAATATCGACCAGGAAAACAAAATGTTGGTCCCGATACCTTATCAAGAGCCTTTTGTTCGTCTCTTTCTGCTTCATCATCTTTGGAAGAAATTCACTCTCAGCTTTGTCATCCTGGCGTTACCCGACTTTTGCACTTTGTACGCACAAAAAATTTACCGTTTTCTACATCCGAAGTAAAAAGAATTGTTTCTAATTGTAAAATTTGTGCCGAAATTAAACCGCAATTTCACCGATCATCAGAGACTGGAGTTTTGATAAAAGCTACGCAACCTATGGAGCGTCTTAGTATGGACTTTAAGGGCCCCGTACAGTCTAAAAGTTCGAATCGTTATTTATTGATAGTTGTGGACGAGTTTTCACGTTTCCCTTTTGCGTTTCCGTGTAAAAGCATGACGTCATCAACGGTCATGCAGTGTTTGAACAAGCTTTTTACATTATGTGGCACCCCGAGTTTTATTCACACCAACAATGGAAGTGCTTTTACTTCATACGATTTTAAGCAATACCTGCTGAGTAGAGGCATTGCATCCAGCAAATCAAGTATTTACCACCATCCGGCAATGGTCAAGCAGAAAAAACTGTGAGAACTGTTTGGAAGGCTGTGCAGTTGGCGTTAAAAACACGCACATTACCTGAATCAAATTATGAAACAGTGCTAGATGATGTGTTGCATTCAATGCGATCGCTTTTGTGTGTTGCGACTAACATGACTCCGCATGAGAGATTTTTTAATTTTCAGCGACGCTCATGTTCTGGTACATCTCTTCCGACTTGGTTAACTAATCGTGATGACGTTTTGTTAGAAATAGTAAAAGTGAGCCTCTTGTTGACGAAGTAGAACTCATCAATGTGAATCCGACGTATGCTGATGTGCGTTACTCGAGTGGCCGTGAAGTCACAGTGTCTATTCGTGATCTTGCGCCTAACCCTCATGTTGTAACTAATGATGCATCCAATGTAGGCCTACCACAAGAAAGTGATGTCTCTTCTGATATTTCTGATGCTAGGGATGTGTCTGATGAACATGTAAACAATGCAAATTTTGATAACAGCGATTCTCCAGTTGATACTCGTGAAAATACTAGTCGTAACGTAATGAACCCGGATTGCTCTGTGAGACGTTCGGCACGTAGTAATAAAGGTGTACCTCTTCCACGTTATGGTGTAAATTATTAATATTGTTTTAATAAGAGGGGTGAATGACGTAACATTTTACGAAGTTTCTTTACTTGTATTCGAACCTGTGTTTTTGTTTTTTATGTTCACGAGTTTCAGTAAGCAAATCAATCTATAGCTCTAAGCAAACTGCTACGTTGATTGCGTTCCTTGGTTCACACCGTCTAATTTCTCGATCGGAAGCCTCACGCCTTATTTCTTTGTGTTAGTCTGAAATGTTCAGTCTGTTAAATGTTTCGCGTTTATTTTGAGTTCTGAGTAATGTTTAATTTTTCATTTAGAGATATGTGATGTTTTAAGTTAAATTAAGCTTTAAATAAAGTTAATGCTCATTTCAGCGGTCATATTTTGATGGAAGCGGAAGCGCGAAAGATATGCCGCTTCCACATCATTCAAAAAAACATACTGTAAATAACTTATTAGATATTTTATTCAATTTATTAGACATTATTTTGCAATACTAGCTTCACATGGATGCCAAATCTCACCATAGGGTATTACTCTTCGCTTAACTTTCAGATAGTACTAACGTAAAATCGCTTTTTCATTAAGTTTTTTCAAGTTCTAAAAAACGCTAAAAGCAATACTTGATTCTTTTTCAATTATAATCATGTCACAAAATAGATGGAGTGCTGTCAGGAGCGTATTAAGGGGGGCGTTGTGCCATCCTCCCTCCACCCCCCTCCGGTCTTCTCCTCTTGACTTTGTCTTTTAGTAAAAAATTAACAAAATTAATGGTGTCATGTGACTGAAATATGGCAGACTCTTTTGATGGTTTTCGTAGCTTATGGCTAGGACCGGACTTAGGAAGGTAGGATGAGGGGTATGCCTCCTCCCGCCAGCCGTTTTGGAAAATGTTTTTGATGTATACAATTTTTTCATAATTTTGAGCCTCTTCGATAGCAATAAGCCTTACACCTTAAACATGCATAAATCGAAAATGTGCGAACAAAATGCATCATATTGGCGAAGCAAGAATTAGGGTCAAAAAATTAAAACAAAATTTAGCTGAAAATTACTCAAAAAGCACTAAAATAGCCATTAGATCATGTACGTTTTCAAAAATTTTCCAAGGAAGCATGCCCCCCGAAAACCTTTCTTGTTTCTCAATGAGCTTCAAAGTCGTTTTGCTAAAAAAAATACGCTTGAACACAATGTGGAAATTATGCTCCCTCCCACCCTTTAAAAATTCTTGCCATGCCACTGAGTGCAGTGTATCAACATTTTCCTAATGAAAGGAGTAAGTTTCGTAGCAAAGTTGTTGTAAAAGACTCCCAAGATTGTGACTCAATCGTTCCTTTACACTTTTGTTTCCTTTTTGCAAATTATTATGTTTAAAAAAACGCTTGCTGAAGCTTGATCAAGAGCTTTCAGCGTGTTGGTAAAAAAGCTACGGTTTACGCAATCGGCTACCAACGCTGGTTGAATTTCAACAGCTCAGATGGTCGAGTGGTATGGAGCGTCTGTCTCTTGAGCTGTAGACTCGGGTTTGATTCCGAGTCGGGTCAAACCAATGACTTTAACATTGGTATTCACAGCTTCCCTGCTTGACGTTCAGCATTGAAGGGACAGTGTGGAGAACAAGCCGGCAAGTTTACTTGTTGTGCCGTTGGGAAAGGCACTTAGCAGGATTCCCCTATCTTGGTGTGGTAGACAGATGGCTGGCAACTCCTAAGCGAGCTCATATAGCGCATTGATCGCTTTCTCGTGGTAGGAGGATAAATATGCAACTAAACTAAACTACTGACAAAATTTTGGTGAATTTTTTTTGGAAGTGGAAGCGATAGGTGTGGAAGCGGAAGCTGTTTGTAAATATACCGCTTCTACATCCTGGTTGAAATAGCAGAAACACTCTATCATATAAGAATGATCCTGTCATTTCAAACAATAAGAGAACATTCTAATGGTTACGCACGATATTTCTTGGCATACGCTTATAGATAGGACCCACGAAAGTCAAAATTTTTTCAGGACCTTATTACATGATCAAACATGTACTAACGTTCGTTTCAGGCGTTCAGGAGTCTGTTTTGGTAGACTTTATATACAAGTCAAATTAAAGTCAAAATTTTGTATAAAGTCAAAACTTGTCAAAATTGTCTTCATCAAAAATTTTGTAACCCTAACCCTTACAACAATGAAAAAAAACTTACATTTTTTGATTTTTTTTTTTTTTGAATTTTTGAGCTGCTTTTAAAATTTTATGCGCAGTTTTATTTGATTACTCTGAAATATGAAGTTGCAATAGTAAAAATGCGTGCAGTAATTGAGAAGGAAATAGCGCTTATGCATGAAATGTATGTAAATTGCGGATTATAAACCACTTTTAAACAAAAGTGCAACAAGACATAAATAATTAGGCGAAAGTGGTTAGGTAAAATAAAGTCAAAATTTTGCTAAAATAAAGTCAAAAATATATTTTTTTAGGTCAAATAAAATGGCCCCACTTATAGACAAAAAACACCAAACGTAACTTACTCTTGGCTTAGAAATCCTGTTCTAGTGACAGATGGTTCAATTCTTTCATTCCCTGGTTGCTGGATGTTTGTTGGAGATGCAACTTTACTTCGATTTTTCGAACTAGGGATTTCAGCAGATCTATAAGAAGTTTATTTTTTAACAGAAAAAAGCGTAAAGCAATAACAACGATTGCACCTAAGAAAAAAAAACGCAATATCTTTCTGGTGAAAGATTGCGAAAAGACCATGTGACGAGTTCTGAGGAGCTGGCACGGTCACAGAGTGTGCAATCTCGTCGAGTCTTAAAAACGAGGTTACTAACATAATTCACACCTAACCTTTTTTGGTTGTATAAGGGAATTTAAGGCAGCATTGTATTGTCAAACTTAGTTGATAAATTCAGTTTTACAGCATACCGCTTTTTGTAAAAAATAGTCGAAGGTCCTGGTTTTTCTTCATTTTCATTTATTGCTTGCTGGAGTACAGGTGGCGATGGAACTTTGGACTGTTCTTCCACATTCCTGCTAGAAGTAGACCTGCTCAAAAAATCTTTGCCAACTAACAAAAAAAATTTATTGAAAACTAAAAAGGTTACCAAAGTATGTGAAGCTAAATTGATTAGTATCAACAAAGAACATGCAGCCAGAATAATTGAAAACACTTTTAATTTACTTGAAGTTTCAAGATGTTACTCATCCCATTGTCAACAGTAAAATGAGCAAGACAGCAGGTTACAATATTCAAACAAAAAAAGGATTAACAATTGTTACATCATAGTGAGAAAACATTTAAAAAGTGAATTACATCTCAATCAACTTGCTACGCTTATTCTACTAAAAACGAGATGGCTGTCATAGTGGTGTTAAGTCCACTCCATACACAGAGAACTGTACGCTTTTTTAAAATGTTGCAATCAACATGTAAGTTTTTGACATTTGAAGTATCGAAAATCGAATTTGAGTTAATTGTAGGGTATAAATGAAAATAACGCCTTTCTATCATTCTGCTTGGAAATAGTTTTTTGTTACTCACTGCCGTCCAATATAAATTTGATAAGAAATATGAGAATCGTTTTTAATAACTTACAGCCCAATTTAGAACCTACCAAAATGTCCGCTACTAGGCTAGCTGTGACAAAAAAAAAATGCGACAATGTGAGCAAAAAAAGAGTTATTAACAAATGTAACTTGTGTTATATATACTTTTTGCTAAGAGATTCTTTCCGTCTCACGAAGTCATGCAATCAATTTTAGGTGAAATGCATGTAAGGAATCGAAACTGAAAGTAGAAGTTTTGCCCGTGAGTTGTTACTACCATTTGATGATAAAACATCTAATCTTTCCTACCATACTTGATTATCTCATCTCAAAAGTTGGTGGTGAATTTTGTGACTGCGAATTTTAGTAAAACTTTAGCCACAAGAATGTTAACTTAAAGCTTTCTGACAGTCTTCCGTTTAGCATTAGCGAAGAGCCAAACGCATCATAACCTGTTCCTGGCATTAGATTAAAGCGTCACAAGAGCACGTGATCATTTGGCGAAAGTTGGAAATCTGCTACATGAGACTTCACGTGGGCCCCATACTCCACATGATACAATATAAACAGAAAAGAATCAGCTAAGCTTTTTCTACTAAAAACGTGACAGCCAGTGGCATAAAGTCCACTCCAAATAGAAAAAATGCTTCGCAGTTTTTTATGCTTCGCAGAAAATGCTTTGCAGAAAAAATGCTTCGCAGAAAAAACTGCTTCGCAGAAAAAAAAATGCTTCGCAGAAAAAATGCTTCGCAGAAAAAATGCTTCGCAGTTTTTTATGACATTGCAATTACAACGTAATTTTTTGACATTAGCAGAAAAATAAAAGATAGAATTTGAATTAATGGAAGTGCTTCTAAAAATAACGATTTTCTTTCTGCTAGAAAAGTTTTTTGTTAATCACTGCCGTTTAACAACAATCTGCATAGAAACATGAGAAGCGTTTTTAATAACTTACAGCGCAATTTAGCCCTTGTTAGAACTGAATATCAAGGTGCCAGCTACTAGGCTAGCCTAGATAAACAGAAAAGAGACAATACCTTCATGAGTGCACAAAAATGGCTATTAACAAACGTAACATGTGGTATGCTTCTTGCTAAGAAGATAAACTGTTTAATTTCCGAAGTCAAGCAGTCAAATTTTAGCTGAAATGCATGGAAAGAACCAAAACCAAGCAGCAGAAAACCTTCTCACTAAGTTGGTATTGCCATTGATGATACACCATCAATTCTTACACCCTTAACTGCATTACTGTTTCTCAACCCAAAAGTTTTGGTAGTGAAATTATCAATTTTAATGTATCTTCAGCCATAAGAACACTAATTTCTAGTTTTTTAACAGTCTTCCATATAGCACACACTTGGCCTGTTTCCATGTCCACAAATCGTGGGCTTTGCTCGAGTCAGTTTGAGTCAGGCTTTATAAGGGCTAATTTCAGCAAAATCGTGGGCTTTGCTGGCCGCATCTAAATAGGTGGTCTAAGAATGTGGGTTTTTGCAAAAATGTGGGCTTTGAGAAAGTTGTTGCGTGAGGTCTACTGCTTAGACTGGGGTATAGGTTGTTGATATTTAAGAAGTTGGCGTATGATTACCTGATAAATGTAAGGTTTAGGGCAATTTCGCTTCATAAAAGTTAAAATTAGTCTAGAGTAAGCTGTTGATAAATTCAACTTGCCTTAAGCAGTTGGCTGGTTAGGCTGGTTACTGAATTCACCTATTAGCCAGTTAGCCTTGTTTTGCTATTCTGAAGTACTGGTAAGAGTGAAGTCAATTTACTGTTCATGTTCACTGTTCAAGTTCTGAAGTCTATTTGCCTAGTCTAGTTGCAAAAACAACCGGTACTGGTAGGCAGTACCAGTTCGTTCTTACTGATTTCTAAAGTGGTCCCTGGGTCAGCTTTGACTTTTTTGCATGTCGCAGCACTGAGTGACATAGGTAATGCTACGCAAGCAACTTTCGTACCGATACTGCATGCTACCAGCGTAGGCCTACTGTACTTTATTCATTCAATTGCAATTAAACTTTATAAAGTATTGTTAGTGTTGCAGTTGCTTTTGATGACCTTAAACAGTTGAATATTTAAAGGCAGCACTGGCTATTTGTACAGGCCCATACAAATAAGCACTTGGTTTATTCTAATATCCGATTATCGCTTCGAGCTGACCTCGATCCAGAGAACATGACGAAGTAATAAAATAAACGAAGTCCTTATTTGTATGGGTAGGCAACAATAGCCACTTTGATATTTAAAAGCTAGCTTGTAGGTGATTTAGCCCACTGATTCTCCTAATATCTAGTACTCTTACCCATGTCTAATCTTGATTGGTATTAAAATTGGTGGCATTTATTCAATTCTGGCATTTATCACTTAGTATTCACTACCGGTAGCCTAGTTCTTTAATGGTTATAATTTGCTACGTACTAACTTGATGTTTATACAAAAAATTACGTCTGATGAAAAGTGTTCATTAGTCTGTTAGTCATAGACTCTTATCCCTTTCACGCTGAAACATGCAAACTGCATGCTCGCATTTATCTACTAAATAATTATTCTAATTGTTATTGTTCACTTGTGTTACTGACACAAGCTAGCAATAGACCATACCCTGACAAATAGCATAAATAGCCACAAGTTAAACACCAACTAAAAAATGTATATCATTTTGTAGCTGGGTTAGCACATGCACAACATTTTCATGATATATTTTTTGCCCAAGGGCTTAATCTATTCAATTTTAAGGGCTTTTGTTTTGAATTTTTTTCGGTGGAAGGCACTATGCAAAGACATTAATATTAAAGAATAAAACTCACTGGTACCTGACTTATGCTAAGAATTGGTATTTTCAACATGATGTCATTGCAGAAATAAATGAAAATAATTTAACGCATATGCAATATTGATGGTATTTATTTAAATAGATTATCTCGTTAATCTTTCAATTTCAGATCATTTGGTGCAACTAGTATGTTTCAGAAACCAAAAGACTTGCTGATTGCATGTTGAAATTCTTGAAAACATGTTACGGAAGCCCGAAAGTGAAGTTTTTGACTCACTTGTTTCAAAAGTAAATTAAAATGTTGGTCTTATATTCTTATCAGGATAAAAAAATTGCGACAAATCTTGGTCAGTATTTTATGAAGCTTTGCTTAATATCTTGTAAATGTGCTACATGCAAACTGCAGAGTGAAATTTGCTGCTGATTTGATCCAATGGAATTATCAGTGAAACAAATTTTTGAGCAGACTTTGATATTTGTGTGTGAGAGCTACTTTCACTCTTGGTAAATGCAACTTTGTTGTGTTTGGCTTTACAACATCTGTATGTACTGTAAGTTTTGCTATTTTGCAGTTGTAGCATATAACAATTGTATATACATACTGTATTACTTTGCAAGAGCTATGATATCATCATCAGCAACAGCTATGATGTACCAAACTATATTTTCAGTCGTAAATTGCAGCAGGTACAGAGTGCAGACAGCTGATAGCTACTTGTTTGTGAGCATCTGATAGCCAAGTGGACTGTGGGACTCTGGTTTGATTGGTCAAAGCAATGTTATTAAAACTGGTATTGACAGCTTTTCTGATCCATCACTTCAGATGATCCATCGATCCATCACTTCAGATGGTTATTATCTGGAAAGAGTTTCTACAAAGAGTGGACAGTCGTCATGCATCTATGCTGGCGTAAAAATTTGGAATAAAATACCTTTGGACATGAAAAAGGCATCTAAACACACTTTTTGCAATCATTTAAAAAAAATTCATTGATAGGTATTAGAATATTTCAGTCTGTCAAAATAAAAAAAAAGTTATTATTATTATCATTATTTTTTTTTTTTCTTTTTTGTTGATTTGTGTGTTTTTCGTTTATTTTAGAAGCAATGTGACATTACTGATAAATTAAAACTAGGGCAGCTTAGACGTGATGACCAATTTTTGGTCTTTCGCTGTCCTGCCTGTTTGAACTACCGGTACTAACTTCGTAAGCGCTAATTTGCAAGTTCTTGAATTAACTAGAAATAATTTGTAATTTATCAATTGTACTGTAATCCATTTGAAGGTGCTGATTGCTGCATGACACTACATTGTGTAAACTGTTTATTCATGGACTGTCCCGCGTCATAAGCATTGTCTGAGCAGACAAATAAACGAATCGAATTCTGCTTGACGCAGAGCATTAAAGCAATAGCAATTTGAACAAGGTAGCAAGTTTACTTGTGTTGTTGGGAAAAACACTTACTGGAATTCTCCGCCTCTGAGCAAGTAACCAACAACGCCAAAGCAAGCTTGTTATAGCACCTTGATTGCTTTCTCAAGATGGGAAAATTATGCACCAAGTAACCACTATTAAGCTGTAACATTTTAACAGCCTATCGCAAAGTCTTGATTGTAATTCTCTTCAATTTTCGAAACTGAAGAAAAATTCAATCTAAAAGCGAGATATGCTGTTTTTGAAATTGCTTGACTGCTTCAAAGAACCAAACTACTAGCAAAAGTATGCCTGTAGCCTACGATGCAAACTTACATTTTATTATTTTGCATTTTAGTGCCAGTGAGATGGATTTTGTCAACAGCTGTTTGTAAAAGAAACACACATGCAATGACCAAGGTGCTCACGTGAATAGCAGATGCAAAGTGCAAATGAACTGGCTTGCTCCCAACTAAAATGAACCCAGTGTAAGAAATTGATGGAAAACTTCATAGCTACCTTATTCTTTTGAAGCGGGATTTCCCAGCATAAGCTTTGCTGAAGGATCGTTCATTGCAAAAAGCTGAAAGTGGAAGCAGTCAGTGGTGGTTTTATGCATGGGCAAACTGGGCAGTGGCCCAGGGCCCCCCCACTTTATTTTATGCGCTGTTGGGCCCCCCCTAAGTTTACGCGCAACATGGCCACCTCAAATTTTATTATGCACTTAAAGATATCAGGCAATCTTGTCTGGTTCTCTGATCTTTGCTTCACTTATTGCTTGGGTTCTTAAACTTTTTTTAACAGGTACCCCTCCATCAATTTTGTTCGCATAGACCCCTTTTAGAAAAATTTCTTTCTGTCTTCACAGTAGGCTATGAAACCTTTTCATTTGCTCTTCATGAACCCTTTACAACTTGTCCATGGTCTCCTTACGGGTTTGTGGACCCCAGTTTAAGAACCTTTGACTTATTGCTTTTGTCCAGTGTCCTGCTCTGAAGTGGTTGCTGCTTGGTACTGTAGTTTTGATTTTTGTTTCAAACCGTTGGAAGTGAAAAACAAAGTATTTGGTTTTGGTGCCAGCTAATAAGTTACAGTGGTATAATATAATTAATTTTCGGCTTGTTAGTTCATTTTATCAGCTAGCCCACAGTGTAACAACGTATCAGTAGTATTAGTACAAACTTGTTGAATTCGACCTAGGTGGCAACTGACAAGAACCTTTTAGTTGAAGTAAAAGTCCTTGGAATTTGTGGTTAGTTGAAATTTAGTATTGGATTGCCTACGCGCAGGTAACTAGGTATGAGTGTGAGACTCCATTTGGTTTGGATGAAAAAAAAGGGCCTAACCATAGGCTATGTTTCGGTATAGAGCTGTAGATTATGGTACCCGTACAACTGGTACCGATAGCAATTTATAGAGTCATTCCCTGTATAGACCTAGGCTAATCAACAAATTTAATTTGTAACCATCACAGATCACCTCTTATGTTTTGGTGATGAAGATATGGTATAGAGTTTGAAGTGACAAGAAGATTAAAAAAATGAAAAAATGTTAACGGGCTTGCGAGTGATTGCAGTTTGAAATTTTAGCCACATGAGGGAGTTTACGCTTGTGAGTCCTAATCACACTTAGTGATTTTGTTGAATATCTCTATTTCTGGTTATAAAATGATGAAACAAATGTGAATTTTAACATTTTTGGGGTCCAAAAATTCTTTTTTTTACATTAGAACTGTCTAAAACATCTTTGTGGAGTAGGCCTATATTAAATTAATGTTGTGTAATCACAGTCAAAGGCCAAGTTTCTGACACAACTAAAAAAATAGCAAATGTTTTTCGGAAATAATTTTTGCATTTTTGTGTAGTATCGATTACTTCTTTTCACATATCCAAAAACTTGAAAATCAGCAATTTGTTTTTTGTGCTTTTGGAGTGAATTTGATTTTAAAATTCTAATGTTTTTTATAATTCTCAGGTTGGCAATTCTGCCATTTCATCCATAAGAAATATTTCTGCCTAAACATCATCATTAGATTTTATTTTTCGTGACATCACAGAAGCATTTCGATTTGCTCATACAAATATTATAGTTATTATGAAATCACGTTAAGTTTTCTAATATTATCTTAAGTGTTTTTGGTTTGCAACTTGCAAACTACTGTACCCAGGTACCCTACTAAAGTGGAAGTTAAGTCTTCAGTGCAATGGGTTTGACTTGGAACTGCAAAATAGCAAGAATGTTTCTAATCAATTGCATACCAATGATTGAGCACCAGCCTTTAATAGTAGTGATTGACTGTTTATAATGTGCTGGCTACTTAAGCGCTGTTTATAGTGAAAATTGGCGAGACTCAACAAAGCGAGATAAATTGTATTATTAGGAGAAAAAATGCATAGCCAACTCTAATTTTAATGCCGCACTATTTCACGAATAATTTTTGTTGACCAAAAGTTTTATTTCACGTTTAAAAAGCGATGATATCTCATTAAAATAACAAATAAACCAAGTGTATAAAATATCTAATGCTCTTTTTTGTTCATTGTTTCGTCAAGCTGTCTTGCATTTTTTTTACCTTAAGCTCAAAACGACTAGCTAGCAAGCAGTGAAACATTGCGTCGTTATACGCTTTAATGAACGTGCTGAATCGCAATCACGCGTTTAAATTTTCTTCGTCAATTATAAGTGACAGGGCGTTAATCGTAACGGCACTTTTCAATAAAAGAGAGAAAGGAAACGCTTACTTAATTTTCACTATAAACAGCGCTTTACAGTAGTATTTGTGCACAGTTTGGTGTTCTGATTAGTGATTACTAAACTACTGCTGTGAGCTAAAATATTACGCAATTTGCAAGCTATTACAATGTTCAAGATCTACCACATGAGAATTAATTTGAGTGCAGTAATAGTTGTGTTGTGACTAATGATTGACTGCTTACAAGTTGCTGGCTACCGAAATCTCAGTGAGCAGAATTTGGTATACCGATGTAAGTTGAATTGTTTTGCATGCTATGTAGTTTAACTTCTGAGTACTTAGTGCCACCCAGCAACAAGTGTTTGTGGCTTATCTTTCTCAGTGTTTTGCAGACAACAGTTATGTAATAGTGCGATTTTCAGTGTTGCTTATTTATAAATTTCTTTCTGCTCAGGTTTATTTACTTTTTATCTAGAAATTATATTGTGCATACACAATGCACAGTCAGCTGCTATGGTATAATGGCACTGTTTTTACTTAGTGGTAGATAGAGTTGACATAATGCGTAGATTAAAAAGTTTTGTGAAACATGTTGTCATTCTTCCTTATAAAACCCTAAGGCTTTGCCAGCATTTCAGCGATGCATCTTCCCTACCTTAAAACTTACTTTTCTTTGGTACATATTTACCTCATTTTGGGATTGACCACCAGTTGTAAAATGTGTTGATGAAGTGTATTGATCCCATAATTCAGAGAAGTGGCTATTTTTACGGACCCGTAACATTTGTTTTTTTGGTTAATTTTATTACTTCGTCACGCTTTGTGGAACCGGGAAGAGCATAAAAGAAACAAAGGGTTAACTTGTATGGGCCCATACAAATTACCACTGCCATAATTCAGACTTCGTGTGGTCCTAGTACTTAGTTTTTATTTAGTTGCATATTTATCCTCCTATCACGAGAAAGCGATCCAAGTGCTATACGAGCTCGCTTAGGAGTTGCCAGCCATCTGTCTATCACACTAAGATGGGGGAATACCGCTAAGTGCCTTTCCCAACGGCACAACAAGTAAACTTGCCGGCTTGTTCTCTACACTGTCCCTTTAATGCTGAGCGTCAAGCAGGGAAGCTGTGAATACCAATTTTAAAGTCATTGGTTTGACCCGACTCGGAATCAATCCCAAGTCTACAGCTCAAGAGACAGACGCTTTACACCACTCGGCCATCTGATCTGTCAAATGGCTTTTCACTGCTCCAGATAGCAAAAACATGTTGCGTCGTGTTGCGCAAGGGGGCCCATTTTCACTGTCTTGTCTGGAGCCCCCCTAGTCAATGACCACCACTGGAAGCAGTAAAGACCGACATGATGTTACATGGCTGACTCTAAACAAAAATATCTTCTAGACAGGGCTATTACATAGCCTGATATGGATTTTTTAAACGCAATGCTAAAATAATTTTTTCTGTTCTGATCTGCCTACTAGCACTTAAGGTTGCATTTAAGCACAAGGCTTGCTTTCCACCAGATTGCGCAAGCAGCTCGTTTTAAGCATTCAAATTACTAGGTGTTTAAGTATATATTTCAAGGTTGTGAACAAGCTCTTATAAATTTTAAGCTTTTTAAATGGCCAAGTGCATAGATCGAGTGCCTCTGGCGCCGTACACGAAAGTTCAATTACAAGTCATGCAAAACCAGTGAATTGGTATTCACTGCTCCCTACGTGATATTAAAAAGGTTACTGGTGGCGTTCCAATTTAACATTATTTTCCACGTTTTGAGTTGTAACAAAGTTCCATGCATCTTTTGATTGAGCTCGTTAATAGCGCCCCCATCGCTTTTTCCCAATGGAAGGATAAAAATTCAAATTAAAATAAAACACATTCTGCTTGGATTTTCATACACCTCCATCTAGAGGTCGTGATCGTAACGTTAGAGTACGCTTGGAGTAGTAACTCCCAGTGCAACTGTTTTGATGAAATCTGCAGATTTGTTTCTTGAGTTAATTCATGCAATGTATTACACCAAGAAAATTTTGTTAGCAATGATCCACTTGAATTTGCTGCTCATTATTTTGGCGTGATAATTGTGGACCATACTTGATTTTATACCCAGGGGCGTGCCAAACTTTTCCGCAGCGCGAGTTTTTGAGAACGTTGCCCCAAGGCGTCCTCTGAAAAACGTCAAGAAGGGTTTTTAAAAAAAGATCTTCCAATCCTACAGCGTGCTGCCCCTTGCCTCCTCCAGGCACGCCCTTGCTTACAGCCGTTGCTAACAATTTACAACGTACATCATTGCTTTTTCCTTGCGTTTCCTCGTGCCGCCTCGATTTATTTTCATCACGTTATTACTACCGGTACTCAAAGGTTGACGCTGCAAAATAAAAGGCATTTCTAGCAGTTATGTACTTGTGGATTTTTATTCTTTAAATTGTTGCACATAATTTTTCATACCGGTATGCGCAGCATCTTGCCCAGACCTTAGACTTACCTGAGACAGCCTTCAAGTTAAACAAATAATCTTATTGTTTTCTGGACGACGTATAACGTTTATGTCATCGCTCGCTTTCACCTATAAAGTTCAGCGTGCTAAAGACTGCATTTTTTGGCTTGTATAGGCCGGCTTGTGACGATCAACCTTTTCATTTATAGGTTGGCAATGGGTAGTTGCAGCTACTTCGATTCAAAAACGTTTTTACAATTGTCACGGAAAGGAATGAGTTTTAGGCGAAGCGTTTCTACAAACTGGCCAAAATTTTCACTCTCTTACCATATGGTTTTATTTTAATCAGAAATTCGTTCTCTTAAGGGAGGTAGCTAGCTCGGTCTCCAGTTACTACCCTGAGTAGAGTGGAATTAGTCACATCAATGTAAAAATAATGCACAGCAAAGTGATATATAACACGCGAAAATCTTTAGTTTGAGCAATGACACTGACGAAGTTGACAATTGGTATACGACCTTGCCAAGCAGCTGTGAGCACCAAGAGTGATCTTTATTTTAGTTGCAAGCTCATTGCCTGGGTCAGGGGCGTAGCCAGGGGGAAAAGCAAAAGGGGCAACTGCCCCCCCCTCCCACCGAAATATTTTCTGTGACCACTAGCCTACAAAGATCAAAGATACTAATGCTATAACGTAAATCTACCAACAACGCAAGCAGAGACAGATTAAGACCACTCGGGAGTCTGTAAATCTACCAGGGGCGAATTAAGACCACTTTTTGACAAAAAAAAAAAAACACGCAAAAATGAGTATTTTTCTTGCAAAAAAACTAAAAATGTGTGGCGGCTGGAGGCTCTGCCCCCAGACCCCCTCAGCCTCTGGCGGCTGGGGGTTGAGTCCCCACACTCCAGGTTGGGCCACCTCCTTTGCCGAATCTTGGGTGCGCCACTGAAAAAGCCTATGAAGTTTTGCCCCCCCCCCCGAAATTTTGGGCTGGCTACGCCACTGGGCTGGGTGCACCTGGTCCAGGCAGTAGATCTCTCCCAAAAAAGCCTACCGGTACTGCTTTAAATCTTCATCTTTATCCTCTTGCTACGAGAAAGCGGTGGAGGCGCTATGCGTAGGACGAATCCAGACTCGCTTAGGAGTTGCCTTTGTTGTCAAGTTTTCCCGTTGAATTTTCTTCTGACTTCTTCAATTCGGTACTTGCTGGATTCCACCAAGTAGAGATAATCATCATGGAAGCATCTTTATCCAAGGACACAACAACGAGACTAGGTTGGGAGTTGAACCATTAATCTTGCGATCATGGTCGTCGTAAAAACGACGCTCCAAACCACTGCGCCTTGCTGCCAAGATCAGTGTTAACTACTGGTACGTAACCAACCAGCAGCTCATCTATTGCTAATACCTTGTAAAAAATGGAAAAACATTTTATCGGCTTTTAACCAAGTACAAATCCGAGTGGGGATTATTTGGGCATGGTTTGGGGTTAGGCTGCTTCGAATTGGGATGATCTAATGCGTAAGTTTTGAGTTAGTGAGAAACAGATTA
This sequence comes from Trididemnum miniatum, assembly GCA_964006365.1. Classification (NCBI taxonomy): domain Eukaryota; kingdom Metazoa; phylum Chordata; class Ascidiacea; order Aplousobranchia; family Didemnidae; genus Trididemnum; species Trididemnum miniatum. Next base: position 10,344,387 of record OZ023245.1, read on the forward strand.
GGTGGAAATAGGCCAAGCGCCTTGAAACGGAGGAGTAAATTGCGAAGATGTATTGTTTAACCACCTTTCTAAGCAGCTTCTAATTTTGACACGATAAAAGACGATACTTTTAGCATTACCGAAGCTAACCATGCCAAGAAAAATTATGTTACATCGTTGCTAGGCTGTTTCATTACGCGCCTCTACCGGTGATTTAGTTCAGCATTCAAAGCCCACTCTTAGCATTTTGGACATGGAAACGTGCAACGAAAGTGGGCTAGAAAAGCCCGCGACTTTTAACTCGGCCCACGTTTGGAAAGCCCACGTTTTGAGTGGACATGCAAACAGGCTAACTGCAAGGCTAACAACTAAAAATTTTTGACAGTTTTCAATACAAAAGTTTGAAAAAGTAGATTGTAATCTCCAATATCAACGATTTCGACTCATCAACGAACTCAACGCATTCCTAGGGACTATAATACAATCATTTTCATGCACCACTAGCTTCTCTGCATTACTGAGGGGTAGAGTTTATAAAATCACGATATTACGTACAACTGGAAGCAATAAATAATCTGTTTTGAATGTTAACTAATTTGAGTTAAGACAACTGTTACCTAGTTAAACCATCAACCTAAAATCTTATTTCATGAAAATCAGCTCACAAATACCCTGTTCACATGTCAGTATTAAGTGGCCGGCCAAAAGACCACTGGCTTTTTACATATCAAATTTTTGATGTCATAATCATAAAAAGTGATTATGACATCAAAAATTTGATTATGATGCGAGAATTTGAGGGTTTTTGGCCAACTTTAACTGGACATGTAGACAGGGTAATGATACTCTCGACATACCCGTTTTTAGAAAAACCCTTTTTTGGTGAAAACATGGGTTTTTGAATGTTTTTACGCATTGCATCCTGGCATGACGTGGATACAGAAAATTTGCGTTGTTGATCTGCATTGTTCTTTTCAGTGAAGCTACAAACATTATAATTAGGCAGATAAAAAAAATTGTACTATTCCTACAACTTAATACAGTAGTTCAGGGATGGCCAACAAGCTGATCTGATCGCGATCAACTGCTAAGCATGTAAATAGTCCGACAGCCCAGAGGCCTGAGCCTAGCTGGAAGCTTACCAATTTTTATCCCTATTATCGTTTAAAATACTTCACAACCATGCACGAAATCAGATTTCTGCCGGGTCAGGGGTGGTGGGTGTGGACAGGGTGAGGGAGTAAGAAGGGTAAAATCGTTGAGCTGGCACAACATGTTACTTACCCCATAAATGTAGTTTTAGTCGTTTATAGTTGCAGTAGAGCTCTCATTTTGGGCTTGAACAAAAGAAGAAAAAATACAAAATATATTTAACAAAAAATTTCAAGTTTATTTTACTATGACGTCATGATATTTGAGCTTGAACTTGATTTTGCTCAATTTTTTTGTAGTCGGGGTGCATAACTTTAGCTATAGCGTCTAATTTTATTGAAGCAAATTAATAAAACTTGTTCCAGCAGGAAAGTAGTTTTTTTCCCACAAAATGAAACTATTTGGACGCTTTTATGATGAACGCAGACAAAATAACGCGCTAATATACAACGACGCATGGTTAATTTTAGACGCTTTTTCAGACAATGCGGGTTTCGCATGACTGATTTCTTTATAAAATTGCATGGCGTTTGGGCTATTTTATGTTGGAATACGTTTCTTTTGCTGTATTCCTCAAGAAGATTGCAAATAATTAATGCGAGGTATAAGGATATAGAGGGTTTCAAATTTGGATATAGAGATATAAAAGGCTTCAGTTGCAAGCACCCCCACGTTAACGATTTTTTGTGAATTGAATAACACTTACGAAAAACGCACGGGGAAGTTTGATGTTGGTTTCATCAATCACTTAGTTAATTCGTTTGCAATTCGGTATCTCGAAGTTGAGTTAATTTTACTTTAATCAATGGAGGATCACCAGGTTTAATCGATAAATTGGATTGCCACATTCGATTATTTCCATAAACCCTGAAAATAATGTTAAAATACTATCTAAATTTATTTCACAACAGTCAATCAAGTTTTCGCTTATTTAGCCTACTGTAAATTGCATAATATAATATTTTTTTGTTTCGCTGTTTAGTCTTAATTGCTAAATTTATCATGTTTTTGCATGATTTTGCCCAAAAGTTTAGCGGATTGCGAGTTATAAACAGAGCAAAATATTAACGAAAATTAATTTCTAGAACCCCAAAATTTTGCCCTGAGTTTCATCGTGATGCTGTGCCCATCTTTACATCAAAAACTTATCAAATACGAAATTTACTTTCGTTTCAGTGAATAGCGACATTGCTGAATATTTCATTTCGGTAACTTTTCATTTCTGTCTTAGAAATTGTTCAAAAAATAGTTGCCAAGTTGTCACAAACAATCCTCGTCTTCATCTCCATAAGAATTGTTGTGGATTAAGTGGCTCAAATCTTTCATAGCTGTGCAAAAAAAATTGCAAGATGCTGGAAAAATGTGATTTGTACACTGTAGAACCACGTTGACTTCGAAATGTTTGCATTGTTTTTGTCCCATACTTGCATCATTTAAAGTTGAGCTCTACTCCACCATTTTCCACATTATCAAATCAAGACCAAACTTTGTTGACGACTATTGTGGTATAGCTATGGCGTATATTCAAGGCAAGCAAGAGTCTCTGTATTGACCACAGTGCTAAAATATAAATCTGGGACATCAATTTTGTTGTTCGCACTTCAACTTTTCCATCGAATGAATACACTAACATCAACTGGTTAAATAATTTTGTTGAAAAACGTTAATTAAATTAATATTTAAAAACGTAGCTAAGTACGCACGAAGCAGTGGTTTCTAACCTGAGGGGCACGCCTACCTAAAGGAACAGACATAAATTTTCAAGGGAACTCTATGGTCGCAATGTGTTTTGCAACACATGATTAGTTTGCTTTTACGCAATTGCGACTCAGCAATAGCTTTCTGATCAGGAAGAAACAGAGTACGCTGGATCTCTTTTATTTTCCATAAGTCGTAAGGATGTTTTCTGACATATTCCTCGCAATGGCCTAAACGTTGTATCTAGCAGGAATTGAAGTATTCGATTCCTGTACAACCGTACTTAATTTCTTACTTGTCTATGGGGAAGTTATTAATTTACAGCATGTTAAGATATCAGGGAAGTTGCATCTCTACTAGACATTTAAAGAATTTAATTGGTTAGTGGTTTTCTACAAGTCTACAAAACTCTGCATGCGGGTAAATAAATAACCTGACTACAGGCATAACGTTGAATTTTCTGGTGAAAGAGCATTTGTGATATGGTACTGCATTTTATCAAATGTTTTGGCTGGTGTTATGTCACTTCGTAACTAATTAATTTGAAAAAGCATACCATGTTGCTGTTCTTTTATGCAGAAGGCGTGGAGGGCATGAAATAATAATTCAGCTCTGTGGCCAATGTGAACCCAAGACATTTCCTTGCCTGGTACATAACAAATAGCATAGCTACAGCAGATCAAAAATCGCTAACAAAATTTGAAATCTGGAAGATGGTGGGATAAAGCTCAACTTTAAATGATGCAAGTATGGGACAAAAACAATGCAAACATTTCGAAGTCAACGTGGTTCTGCAGTGTACAAATCACATTTTTCCAGCATCTTGCAATTTTTTTTTGCACAGCTATGAAAGATTTGAGCCACTTAAGCCACAACAATTCTTATGGAGATGAAGACGAGGATTGTTTGTGACAACTTGGCAACTATTTTTTGAACAATTTCTAAGACAGAAATGAAAAGTTACCGAAATGAAATATTCAGCAATGTCGCTATTCACTGAAACGAAAGTTAATTTCGTATTTGATAAGTTTTTGATGTAAAGATGGGCACAGCATCACGATGAAACTTAGCGCAAAATTTTGGGGTTCTAGAAATTAATTTTCGTTAATATTTTGCTCTGTTTATAACTCGCAATTGTTGGAAGGCCGAAGAGTAGCGAGAAAAGAACTCCTTGGTGGAACCAAGAAGTTAAAGAAGCTATTCGTGCGAAAAAAGTGGCCTATAAGGCCTGGCTTGCAAATAAGTCATCACTTGAACTTCGTTCGCAGTACTCTGAAGCACGTAAGACGGCAGCCACAAAAGTTAAACTGTCTAAGGAAAGGGCCTGGAAGGAAGTTGGAGAAAGGTTAGACGATGATTTCAAAACGGCAAACAAAGTGTTCTGGCAGACCATTCGCCGCTTGCGTGGAAAAAGATCTCGAGCCGCTCTCTTTATCGAAGATTCAAATGGTGTGACTCTGAAAGATCAAGATGCTATTTTGAATCGGTGGAGAGACTACTTTAGTGATCTTTTAAACCCAGTTGATGCTACACCGATACAAATTCACGAAGAACAGGTTGGGGAAGATATTCAGATAACCGAAGCAGATGTGAATGCAGTAATCAAATCATTGAAAACTGGAAAAGCACCTGGTGAGGATGATATCAGACCTGAAATGTTAAAAGCAATGAACATACATGGTGTTCGTTGGCTGACTCGTGTTTGTAAGGTGGCGTGTAGTACTGGGCAAGCACCAAAGCAATGGCAAACTAGTGTGATAATACCTATTCACAAGAAAGGAGACAAGAGAAAATGCACCAATTATAGGGGCGTATCTCTCATCAGTGTCCCAGGTAAGGTCTATGCCAAATGCCTTGAAAAGAAATGCCGTCAAATAGTCGAGCCTAAACTAACGGATGCTCAGTGTGGCTTTCGTCCTGGCTGAAGCACAATGGATCAGATCTTTGCCTTGCAGCAAATCTTTGAGAAGTCGTGGAATATGCAAAAGAGGTCAATGCATGTTTTGTTGATCTTGAAAAAGCATATGATCGCATTCCTAGAGACAAGCTTTGGGCGGTGCTGTTGCAGTATGGCATTGATGGCCAGTTACCAACTGCCATTAAGTCGCTGTACATGCATTCCGAGATCTGTGTTCGTGTTAACAGTGCAACGACGAAACCTTTCGGAGTAAGTGTGGGACTACGGCAAGGCTGCTCTCTTTCACCTATTCTGTTCCTTATTTATATGGATAGAATAGTTAAGAAAAGTGAGTCTTGTGGCGGAGTAAAGATCGGTGAATGCACTGTACAACGTCTGTTGTTTGCAGATGATCTTGTGCTACTCGACTCTACCCAAAATGGTCTCCAGCAAGCTCTTGACAGGTTTTCGGATGCATGCTCTGTTGCCGGAATGAAAATCAGTTCAACAAAAACAGAAACCATGTGCCTGTCCAGACAACCAAAGCAGTGCTCTCTCCAAATTGCAGGAGTACCACTAAAACAGTCAGAGAAATTCAAGTACCTCGGCGTCTCATTCACAAGTGACAGCAGACAAAATAGCGAATTGGATATCCGCATCGGAAAAGCAAGTGCAGTAATGCGCCAGCTCCACCGATCTGCGGTACTGAAACGGGAGCTTTGCACCAAGGCAAAGCTATCCATTTTCAGATCGGTCTATGTTCCTATTTTGACTTATGGCCATGAGTGTTGGATCATGAATGAGAAAGTGAGGTCTCGAGTTCAAGCAGCCGAAATGGGATTCTTGCGAAGAATTAGCGGCTTGACCTTGTTGGACAAGGTTAAAAGTGCAGATATTCGTGAATCTCTAAACATCGAATCGCTGCTTCTCCGACTAGAAAGATCGCAACTGCGTTGGTATGGACATGTGACACGAATGTTCCAGGAAAGAACAGCCAAAAAACTGCTCTGTTCAACACCAATTGGTCGAAGGCCTAGAGGCCGTCCCAGAACTCGATGGCGAGATTACGTAGAAGATCTTAGTTGGTCTCGCCTTGGCATCCCAGCAGAGCATCTATCCTTTGTTGCAGAGGATCGAGATGCTTGGAGGCTCCAACTTGAGCTGCTGCCCCCGCGACCCCCCAAGGATAAGCGGGTCCAGAAAATTGATTGATTGATTGATATAACTCGCAATCCGCTAAACTTTTGGGCAAAATCATGCAAAAACATGATAAATTTAGCAATTAAGACTAAACAGCGAAACAAAAAAATATTATATTATGCAATTTACAGTAGGCTAAATAAGCGAAAACTTGATTGACTGTTGTGAAATAAATTTAGATAGTATTTTAACATTATTTTCAGGGTTTATGGAAATAATCGAATGTGGCAATCCAATTTATCGATTAAACCTGGTGATCCTCCATTGATTAAATTAAAATTAACTCAACTTCGAGATACCGAATTGCAAACGAATTAACTAAGTGATTGATGAAACCAACATCAATATACTTTAGTCCTATTGAAAATATTATTTTAATTTCTTTTGCAAATAGTATAACTTGTTGATGTTTTGGGAGAGAACGATTGCCCAAGCCCCCCTCTCACTGAACCTTTTGGATCGGCATCCGCAGCTGTTTTAAAAACTGTCTTTCAAACCTACAACTTGCCTTTTTTGCTTGCGCTTTTTGCTCGCGATGTTTGATTATTACATAGCTCTGATTATCACATCGTAATTGAATTTACTTTGTTTTGATGAAGAGAAAGAACGGGTTTATTTTTGTTGCTCATTAAACGACACAGAACACAGCAAAACATGCAGCAGTGAGATTGTGAGGCTGAGAAACAATAAAAAAAAAATCAGCAACAGGCAGCTGCTGCGAAGGGACCAACGGTCTTCGAGTCAAGCAACAGCCCTTAAAAAATAATCTTAGTGAAGAGTTATTTTTATACACAAAATATTTGTTATTTACAGTATAATAGAGATAAGTCAGAGTGAGCGACAGAAAACAAAACGCTCAAATTTAAAATATCTGATTCTGAATGTAGCTATCCAAAAGAATTTTCTTGCAAGCATTTTTGTATCCATTATGCGATTGTTGTGTAAAGAGTTTCTGGAATTCCAAAGTTTTGGACCTTATACTTCCTTATACGTTAGGCAAGGCGCTTATTAGTAAGTGAGCACATTATCGTCGATACCCGATTTGAGTGTTAGCCTAATAAACGATAAGTTCTTGAGCCAAAGTAGCTTATTATTGCAAAATAATTTGCAAAAAGATTAAGATTTTCTGCTTCCCCAGGAAATAGTTTTGTTCTCCCCTGGCACTCGGGTCTGGCTACTCTCCTACCCCTCTCTGGAGTCAAGCTTGAAAATTGGTCCCAACCAGAACATGAAGCCGATGTTTTGAAACACACTAGCTTGTTGGGTGCTTATATTTTCTACTCATGTAGTATTTACTGCTAAGAACTTTTTGAAACTCCAGTACTTTACCAAAGCGTACAATGAACAACATAAATTGACTATATTAACACCTTGTGTTTGAGAGGGCCTAATAGCTTTTTCTGAGGCCTGTAGGCGCACTGATTGCAAAATAACTAATTTGCTAATAGCCTCAAAACCTCAAAGCTGACTCAGAAAAGTAATTTTAAAAGCAGAAAAAGCAATAGCTTTCAGGGCTTAGCCCCGGACTTCGCTGGGGGAGCTTACAATGCTCTTCCAGACCCCTAAGGTGAATAATTGATTGTTTGATACAACTAAATCATCATGAACGTCTAGTGGCGTGTGCACGAGAAGAGTTCAACTCCCACTTTGGCCATGAGACCAATGAAAAGTAACTTTTGTATCAGCTTTATGCGATGATTTCTGCTTCTGGTCCTTTTGCTACCAGTATTATTGAATCAGTTACAAGTACTTTTTTTTAATAAAAAGTGTGTTAGAATAAGTATTTTTCGCTTAAAATTCGAAAATTCCGTCAGCGGCTGGGGGCGTAGCCCAGTTAATTTTTCAGAAAACACCTTAGGATGGCTATATCATTGAAAAAAAGGTCATTTTTTTCGCCCCCCCTGAGATTTGTTTTGCCCCCCCAAGCTGGTCCGGCTGGCTACGGCCCTGATTCCGACATAAAATAGCCCAAACGCCATGCAATTTCATAAAGAAATCAGTCATGCGAAACCCGCATTGTCTGAAAAAGCGTCTAAAATTAACCATGCGTCGTTGTATATTAGTGTGTTATTTTGTCTGTGTTCATCATAAAAGCGTCCAAATAGTTTCATTTTGTGGGAAAAAAACTACTTTCCTGCTGGAACAAGTTTTATTAATTTGCTTCAATAAAATTAGACGCTATAGCTAAAGTTATGCACCCCGACTACAAAAAAATTGAGCAAAATCAAGTTCAAGCTCAAATATCATGACGTCATAGTAAAATAAACTTGAAATTTTTTGTTAAATATATTTTGTATTTTTTCTTCTTTTGTTCAAGCCCAAAATGAGAGCTCTACTGCGACTATAAACGACTAAAACTACATTTATGGGGTAAGTAACATGTTGTGCCAGCTCAACGATTTTACCCTTCTTACTCCCTCACCCTGTCCACACCCACCACCCCTGACCCGGCAGAAATCTGATTTCGTGCATGGTTTGAAGTATTTTAAACGATAATAGGGATAAAAATTGGTAAGCTTCCAGCTAGGCTCAGGCCTCTGGGCTGTCGGACTATTTACATGCCTGGCAGTGGATCGCGCGTCGATTTGGTATTTTTATGGCGAATTTGGGCAACAACATTTCCAGTTCATGTACCTTTTGTTTTCAGTGGAAAATGGGCATCCGCAGACGTGAAGACCTTTTCTTTTGTTCTTCACCGATATTTACAGTGGAAAATGGGCATCTGCGTAGACCTTTTTTCTCTACACTGCATTTTTGTTTGCGAATGGGGTATCTCCCATAATTAATACTCAATAGCTCTCACCCTTACAACTTTAGCGAAAGGCGATCCCGAGCATCAAAAGGTTGGCCACCCCTGGCTTAATCAATAGGCAGGCCTTAAAAGACTAATTAAGTCAACCTGTAAAAACCAATCTACCGCTAGTTTCGCAATTTGACCGCACATCAGGTAGACTGCAGTTTGAACCCAGGACCTTGTAATCGAAAGCCAAGCTCTCTTACCAATCGGCCACCGGCCTTTACGCGAATGAAACGCAATTTTAAGTGGACTGATGAGCGATCAAACCACAGAACTGGTTGTAGAATTGTTGTGCATAATACGAACACACAGTATTTAGCAGGATTTTGGACTCTCTTTCTGGAAATGCTGTGGTGCAACTATTTTGTGTTAAACCATCAATGATTAAATCTTAAAGCATACTAGTGTAGATTATTCATTTAACTTGTAAACCTTTTTGGTTCAGTAAATTCTACTCATATTTACGAAAGTACCATATAATTTATGTGCAAGAATTTTTGAAGGGACAAGCTGCTCGCTGCTCGCAGGACATAATAGACGTACGCTTTTCTGTGCTTGAAACACAGCACATTTAAAATAAGATGATTACTTGATCATGTCAGCTCAAAATTCGTTTCTACCACCCCGAAAATGACATGTCCCAAGACCACAACAATTTTTCATCTAAGCAACGTACTTCATTTCAACTCAGCAAACAGCAAAAGAAGAATTAATCACAGTCACTACAAGTATTCATAGCTATTTACACAAACCTTCGAGGACAAGGAGGACTTGAATCGTTTTTATTTCCGTCTAATTCCTTTGTAAGAATGGGATGATCATATTCACTTAACGGTACACAGGTTGGAGTAAAAACAGATCTGCGAAGTTGTAAAAAATTGTTTTTTTATGGCTTCTACCCCAGAAAAATACTTTGAAACAACGGGTACTTCTATCGCAAAAAAGTGTCAGTGCACAAATTAATGTTTTAAAGGTAAAACAGTGTGCCAGATAGCAGACAAATTCAAACTACCAAGTAACTACTAACTAGTTGACGCCAAACTATATAGAATTAGAAGGTAGGAATCTTACTATCATCCTATATGCGAGAGAATTACCAAATTACAATATTAAATGTCTGAGTACCATTACCAATAACTTATTTTTACTGTTGAGGCTGACAACACTCTGTCACTGCAATATGAGGAAGTAAATTCAAAATTAACGATGTTGTGAAATTAATCCCTATTCAACTGGCATGGATTGGATTCAAAATTCCAAAGTGCAGACCAGATGGCAAATGACGTACAACATTTTAACATTTGCCATGCCATGTGGAAGTAACAACATTTGTTATCTGGTCTGCACTTTTATGGACGCTATCGCCAAATGTACATGCACAAATAATCGATGTCTCTGCATTCATAACTTTTCTGTGCACTGTGTATCATGATATAACTAGGTTAATAGCCATCAATTTTGTCTTTTTTATTATTGAGAAGTGCTCTACAGCACGAAAACAATGAAGACGATTGCAGTTATTTGTTCAGTGAGTGTGGTTATTACACTATCGAATCAACAAACAAAGCGCTTTCCCATAAAAATGATGATGATCTGTTTATGAAGCATTTTAACATTAGAAGCCTTCAAAAAAACATTGACTCTTTGAATAATTATGTCGCAACTAGCTAATCAGCCAGATATAATAGCACTAAGCGAAACTAAATTGCGCAATGGGCGATTGGGCGTATATTAGGTGATATTAATTTACATGGACATAAATTTACATAAGAAACGCTGGTGGAGGAGACTTTATATAAAAGATTGTTTTCAATTTTCTGTAAATAAAAATGTACATTGTGAACTATTTGTTGCTGAAACATTGTGGATTGATATAACCTTAAACAATAGTTCTGTGGTAATAGCTGTTGTATATCGACACCCCGGATCGGGAGCGGGTGACATGGACAGATTTAACGATAGTATGCAAAAAATGCTTGATACTGTAAATAAGAAAAAACGTCCGTTCTACAATTTATGGGAGATTTTGACATTGACCAACTGAAAATCTCCAACAGAGAAACCATTCGACAATACGCCAATACGTTGCTAGGTTTGATGTGCAAATGTTTAATTGACTTACCAACAAGATCACATATCTACTAATGATACAAAAAATCGTATAAATAGCAGCATCTTGGTAACTGACATTTCCCACCATTTTCCAGTTTTTGCAATAATAAGCAAAATGAAACCTCCTTCTAACTTGATCACTATTACGCGCGAGATATGAATAAATTTGACCATGAAATATTTCTGGAGCAGCTCAATTGTCGACTTGATATAGTGCATAATTCTTGCATAGAGTTTGTGCATGAGCAGTTTAGCCAATTTATTTTAACTTTCTCCAAAATAATAAATCCCCCTGTTCTACTACGCAAAGCCACCAAGAAAGAAAAATGCTTTAAATTAAAACCTTGCATCACTTGAGGGATATTAAAATCTATCGGCATAAAAAACAAGTTGTTTCGACTTACGCATCAAGAAAATGATCGCTCAAATTTAATAGAATAGCCTATAAAACGTATCGTAATGCCTTTAATCAAGCCATCTAAGAAGCAAAAAGAAACTATTATCAAGATTTTTTAACACGAAATAAGAACAACGCCAAAAAATATGGAAGGCAATAAATGATTTAGCCAATCGAAAAAACAAAACGGCTTTTGCTCCAAACACGTTAAGAAAGGAAAACGGTGAAGTAGCAATGAACTCTAAAGAAATTGCTGAAAAATTTAACAATTTTTTTGCAAACATTGGAAATTCTATGGCAAAACTCATTCCACCTGTCGATTATACTTTTTCTCCAATAACTAACTGCTCACAGTGCTCAGGTTTGTCTAATTCGATCTTTCTCGAACCTTCTACACCTTACGATGTAAACGAAATAACAAGAGCAATAAACGATCAAAAAGCTAGAAGACAACTTTATCCTGAAACGAAATTTATTGAATACGCAAATCCAGTTATCTCAGTCCATTTGAGTCAACTCCTTAACCTTTGCATCTCTACTGGGGTATTTCCAGATTCACTAAAAATTGCTGAAGTAATCCCGATATTTAAAAAAGGAAACGTAGACATACCAACCAATATCTCTTCTTTCCCAATTTAGTAAAATCTTTGAAAAGTTACTATACAACCGTAATTACTCTAATCTTGATAAGTTTAATTTGCTTAGAAACAAGCAGTTTGGTTTTAGACAAAATTCATCCACTGCTCATGCAATTGGTATTATTCATGACAAATTAATCCAAAATCTTGATAAAATTTTGTATAATTGCTGCATCTGTTTAGATCTGTCAAAACCCTTTGACACGAAAGACCTAACTTTTGTAGGAAGCTCAAAAATTACTTCGGCCTACATGGTCCTGCTATCGATTTAATGAAAAGCTATTTGTCTAATAACAGTACGTAAAAACTGATGGTTGCATGTCATCTTTACAAAAAGTGACGTGTGGAATTCCACAGGGATCATCGCTCGGTCCCATGCTCTTTTTAATGTATGTCAACGACTTACCTAAATCTACTGAATTTTCAACAACCTTGTTTGCAGATGACACTTACCTGACCCTATACCATCAAAAATTTAACAGATCTTGAAAATACGGCAAATGATCAATTGAAAAATATAGGCATGTGGCTCCGACCTAATAAACTTTCACTAAATTACTCAAAAACTAAGTATATACTAATCAATAAACAACCTCAAATTTCCGTCCAGTATAAATTCAAACTAGTGATTAATCAAAACATAATTGAAAGAGCAACTACAGTTAAGTATTTAGGTGTTTATTTGGATGAAAAAATCACCTGATCAAACCATATACAACTGTCGTTGCAACTGGCTAAAACATTTGGTACTGCATATCCTATCGCTTACGTGAATATGTATCAAGAGAAACCCTATGCATGCTACATTACAGTTTAATGTACAGCCGTGTTCAGTGTGGAATTTCTATATGGGGAACGGCCACTAAAAGTCGTTTGCATGAAATTGATGTAAAATTAAACCACATTGTGAGAACCATTTCCCGGAAAAATAGATTTATGCATGTTACTGAATTGTATAAGGAATTATAATTGTTAAAACTGAATAAAATCTATGAGCTAGAACTAGCAAAATTTATGTACCAGCTTCATCATCATCATCAACTACCTGGTATCCATTTTAATCAATTTACAAAAATTGAAAAAATTCACTCTTACCGTTTCAGACAATTATGCAAAAAGGCACTCTACTTTTTACCGCGAGTTGCAAGTCCATAGGAAAACTTCAAATTGCTTTCAGGTGTACAAAATTATGGAGTGACATAGATGACGAAACTTAAAAGTATGCATTGGGTTTCCTTTAAACAACGTTATAGAACTTTTTTACGAAGTAAATACTAAATTGTCTTTGAAAAATGAATTAAGTGCTACAAAATTACGTATGTTTCTTTTCTTTGCTTTTCCATGGCTATTCCATCTCAAACCATCTTAATTTTTGCTTTGTTTTTTTTTTTTTTCTTTTTTGTATTTCTTTATTTTGCGAATTCATAATATAAAAATCAATTATTTGGACTTACGAGTAGCTTCCTATCACGTCTTACACTCAACAGGGGGCATCTTGACTTGAAAACCTAACGGTTATTCGATGCTCCCAGCATGCTTGCTTCGCTCTTTGATTTTGCAATTTATTGCTGACCTATGTTTATTTATTTTGATTTGAAGCGAACAAAAACAATAAACTCTACTTTTCTCTACAGCAGACAAAAAAGCTACCGGTATATTTTTCTACACTATGAAAGCTTTATAAAAAAGATGTTCAAAACTACATACTCCATAACATTTTCATTCCAAAATTTTTTCGAGTCATGAGCTTTACTACATCGGCAAGGAGAAGCTTCTAGTTGCTTTTGGTTAGAATGTGGTCTGTGGTCTTCTTTTTTTAACTCCAAACCATACCCCTGAGATTACGAGAGTAACCATTAGACTTGTAATAAAAAAGTTTTAACTTTAGTCAAATTAAGACATAACAGCAGAGATGAATGAATACAAGTTTGGTTTCATAACCTTAATTTGAAAACCGACTGCCATCCTGGGCACATAAAACAAGTCCACCAGCCAACTCTTACATGCATCAAAAATAAGTCGTTCGACCAGCGATCACATGACCGAGAGGAGAGAGATTCTGTTTCTACAGAGAAAATATGGATGGGTTCGATTAAAGGGGAACCGAAGTGTAAAAATAGTTTTTCACTAAAAGTGTTAAAAAATGCAACAAATCAAAACTGACGGTAAATGTACTGAATTAACCAAAAATAAGCGTTCTAAGTTAAAAGATAGGCTTTGTTTGTTACACTGGTCAAAAATGTGTCATTTCGTGAAACCCATCTTGGAACTGCGTGAAAATTGGCAGGATTGTAGATTTTGAAAGGCTGAATCCGAATTTTTTGTTAGTCACTTTCCTAACAGAGCACATTGAGACGTTATGACGTCATTAAAAAAGAAACATCGAAAAAATTTTGTAGAAACACAGCGCACGTAATGCGTTGTAGTTTCTGCTATGGTTCATGCAAATGCTTCACATCGGCTGATGACGTCATAAACCACCAGCAAAAAATTTTGAAATCATGAAAATAATTACTTGGGATGTGTATCGTTTTTATTACTTCACTGATAGCCAGCATAGAAAGCTGAAATTTTGGGTGTAGGTTTTAAGTACAAGTGTCTAGTCTACGAATCTACAAATTTTTGTTGAGTTAGAAATAACGCAAATGTAGGTATTTGGTGGTACAAACGAACAGCTCGTTTTTTCGTAGTCATGTAGAAAGCAGTATTTTGCCAAAATACGAGATAGCCCATAAGTTTGGATAGAGTTGATTTGAACGCTTACCATAAGTTTTAAACTCATAATATATTCCAAGATCATCTCCATGGAAAATATTGACGTCATCGAGTGATGACGTCATAACCCACAAGCAAAAAAATAGCCCATAAGTTTTGATACAGTTGATTTAAATGCTTACCTTAAGTTTTAAATTCATAATATACTAAAAGATTATCTCTCTGGAAAATATTAACGTCATCAGTTAATGATGTCATAACTCACAAGTACAAACTTTTTGAAATTTTGAATTTTCACTAGGGGTGTGTTTTGTTTTTCATTGCTTTATTCATAGTCAACATAGAAAGTTGAAATTTCGTATGTAGAGCCTAAGTACTAGTATCTTCGAAACCGCAAATTTTCATTGAGTTTGAAACAACACAAGTGTAGATATTTGGTGGTACAAACAAACAGCTTTTGTATGCATAGTAGGGGTGTTCAAAAAAGACCGACCACCGAAATTTTAATCTGATCGCAGCTCAATCCGTTCATTTGACCTAAAAAATGACATAGAAAAAAAATTGAAATCGGATCAAGTTTTGCACTTGCACATTGGCTTCAAAGATAGATACCGCAAATGCACATGATTTGGGGATTCCCAAATGTGAAACTTTAGATTTTCGGCTTTTTCTATTTATTGTGGTTGCGCAAACTTAAATTTTTTTACATATCTGCATTACCCTACATGACTTTTAAATTTTGTGACGTCGTATGGCATGAGATCATACGCTATGACATCATAATGTCTAAAGTCGCGTTTTTAACACATTAAATCTAAAACGTTAAGAGTCATATCTGTTAACAATCTTAAAAGATCTGCAGTGCAATGCAAGAGTTGTGTCGTCACAAGTGCTTACTCCTATAATAACCTGCGATAAATCGCTTTCCTTTTTCACTCACAACATCAAAGCGCAATTGCTTTTGTCATTATCATTTCATTTGCTCTATTTTCTTTTTATTTGGATTCTAAACAACATTTACTTCCTAACAATCAGTGTTATCTTTGAGTTGTGATGATACACACGTGCAGTGTGCCTGGTCCATATAAAGAAGGGCAATGTTTGTTGGAGTAATGATAATGCAGTATAATTGATCGTCACTCAAACCACATATATTCATTTTAAGTTGTATTTGAAAGAGACAAACAGCAAAGATATAACAAGTATTACTGACATTAGGCTTATTAAATTAGTTTAAGATTGACTGATGTCTACATTTAGTATTTAGTATATTTAAAATGACAGAAGCAAAGCACCGTAGTAAGCCTTACTATATCACTTTCATGTCGGTACCACTCATAGTTGATCTACCGATATACATTTGATTTAATTAATATCTATTTGTATGTTTGATTTTCTAGAAATGTAAATACAACTATATTATACTCTTTTAATTGCGATCTTTGCTAAACTATTAACACAGGTTCGTTCAATAGCCAGAGAATTAATTCGATAAATCTAAAAAGACGGGCCGCCTAGAAAAAATGCAAGGTTATTACAAGATCTCAAGCTGATTACTTTCTTGTTGGTAAGGCAGCTTCTCACATCAGTGGGAGAAAGCTACCTTTGCTGGATCAAGTATATAAATGTTTATTGCACGTAAGACAATAATCAACAGAGAAATGGCCACACGACCACATTTCGATCGTGGTTGATAAAGTGATGGTATTTTGGACAATGGCTGGAATTCAGACAATTACAAAACCTAATGCTAAAAAGCGCTCAGAAAAAGTTTTCCACGAATAGTCAACAATGAAAAGAGGTGAAGGTATAACAAGTGATCACGGCGGGAAAAGGCAAAAATTTACTGATGATTTGGAAAAGCTGTGGGATATTGGTTCGTTACATGCTATTGAATTAATCAAAAAAAAATCGTCTTCTATTTGAGGAAGAAAAAGACATTGCATTTTATGGAGACCAGCAACTAGAAAGAAAAACAATTATGAATGGTACCGACAAAATAATACAAAATTATGAGTGGTACCGACAAAATAATACAAAATCGTGCTTGATCAGAGTGTGAAGCCAGATTCGTCACTTTTCAAAATGTGGAGCAGCTAAGCAGTGGAGAAGAATCAAGATCATCGCAATCATTTTCGCAGGACGCTGGCACAGATGGATCACTTTTTAGTGAACATGAAACTCAAAGCAAGCAAAAAACTATGTTTGTTTAAATGCTCCACGAAATTTAATTAATAACCCTTTCTCCTTCGTGATAACAGATAATGCAGTAAAGCTGCCAGAATATAGACGTTGCTCAGCCAAGCAAAATGGGTTGACAAGCTGCAGTCAACTGCTGCACGCCTCGATGCGTAAATAAAAACTTTGTACGTCATCACCTTAGCTTTGAAAGCCTGTTTTCGGTTGACTAACTACATTTTGAATTCTTACCGTCAGTTTAAATTCGCTGTGTTTTTAATAACGTCAGTGAAAAAAATAATTTTACACTTCAGTTCCCCTTTAAAGAGTCGAGTCAAATCAATGACTTTAAAATTGGTATTCATAGCTTTTCTGTTTGATATTCAGCATTAAAGGGGCAGTACGAGGACAAGCCCTCAAGATCGCTAGTGAAGCTTAATTTTTAAGTTGTTCCTAAAAGTAAGTCAAAAAACACTTGCGTAGAACATAATTAGAGCAAAAACAAAACGCTTGCAACAAAACCTCGTCTTCCACTCCCGGATCTGACCAACACATGTTCCTGGTACTAGCTCAAAATGCACATTTAGTAACTATTTTGCTTTCTAAACTAAAATTCACCTCAATTTGGCGTTTTGGACATGACTTTTCTTCAGAATAACAAGCACGACAAGAGTTCTCTAGATCGACATGTAAACTTAAAGACTTTGAAGCAAAATTAAAATAAAAACACACAAAAATGGCGATGACTAAATTGAAAGTAGGCATGCTTTGGACATACAAATACACAGCCATTTCACGCTTTAGCAACCATATTACAAGCATAAGCCTCATTTACATTTTTAGGTTGGTATGCTGATTGTGATTGTCCAATTGACTGGCGAACCAAGAAAATATGCATAAGACCTGTATATTGAAACATATTATTTCAATATACAGGTCTTGTGCATAGTATTATGCTTACTGTAATAGTACAATAGCTCAGATTGCCAAGTGGTAAGAGCATCGGCCTTTCGACTTGTAGACTCGGGTTTGAATTTGAGTCGAGTCAAACTAATGACAATGAAATTGGTATTCACAGCTTCCCTGCTTGTCGTTAAGCATCAACGGAACTGTGCAGCCCACGAGCTTACTAGTTGTGCCGTTGGAAAAAGACCTTAGCGGGATTCCCCTATCTTGATGTGGTAGGCCGGTGGCTGGCAACTCCTGAGCGAGCTCATTATAGCGCTTTGATCGCTTCTCGTGATATGACAATAAATATGCATCCAAATCTCAACAGTAGTCCATTCTACTTCGAGCAAAAACGTTTTTTAGAGAAAAGAACATGATTTTTGCTAATTTCAGCAATAACTACATCAAAACCTGCAAATTCAAGATGAACTTATGCCTACAAAAAGTGCAAATATTTAGCATCACCAAAAAAAAGTTAAAATACCATCACTTAACGAGTCCGTATCTCTCTCAAAGGTGGGAACAGCAGTCGAAAATGCAACGAAGAAACTATTGATAATGGATTGAACTGAAAAAAATAGAAATACCCCTTACCTGTTGTGTACACGTAATCTTTTGCAAGAATTTTACCATTATAGTGGAAAACACTACATAAAATTATGATCGAAACAAAGCAAACAAAGTACAGCCAAAAGCATGGTCGTAATAAGTCGTTATTTTACATCATAAAGGAAACTGATAACACTATGTTTTAAATCAAGTATCGTCTTTCTTCTTCCTAAAAAAAAAGCTTTTACAAATAAGAACAGCAACTTTGTTAACGACTGATCCAGGTTACTTTTTCAGTCAGACGACACCATCTTAAAATCGAAAAAAAACACACGCGAAGAAACCATGAGTACTCAACCACTCAATTCCTCAAGCAGATACAACCCAGCATCAAGACTGCTATTTAATTCACACAGCTGCCGGCACTCTCGCCATCAGCAAGCAGAAACGAATTAGCCAAAACACTTATTTATCTATTTAGTCACTTACCAAAGCCTGAATCAGTAGCAACGTTTTCATAAACTATCTTTGATAAACTCAAACTGGGTTGTGGAGTCGGTTCATTCTGATCTTGACTAGGCCTACCATGTTCATTTGCAGTTACAACCGATTTCACTGAACAAAATTGTAGTGTAGCAGTTAGAAGCGTGCTAACAACAGTATTGAGCAATGAGGGAAAAGATAATTTCAAAACCGGCATTGGTGTGGAGTTACTATGATATAAGAGCATTTTGCCAGAGTAACTTAATATGAATAATGCTCATGGTTAGTCAGGTTCTCTCACAATTACAGTATATAAATAAAACTAAAATACTTCTCGAGTTAACTTTTTCTTAAACTAAAGTTTGCAGTTAAGCATTTGTGTAGTCAAAACACTAGTAAAATTGCCAGGTGATAACGACTTCAAGTGATATTAAATCAATACTCATTCATCATGCATAGATAATGGTGAGTTTATTAGGATAATAGTACATTTTAAGCCTCGTTACCAACCATGTTTTACATACTCGCAACACACTTAAGAGACAAACGTTTCTGCCTTTTTTTTAACCACACCAATCGGTAAAACGCAAAATTACTAATTGAGTTTAGCACAAAAAACATTGTGCTGATAAGTGCTAAAAAAGAAACTACTTACCTGAAAGCTTTTCTAAGACACGATCTGGACTAGCTTTTAAATGTCTGTCTAATGTGGTCTTAGAAAAACTTGGCTGATAAGGACTTCCAAACAAACCAGTAGCAACTTTGGTTGAGATGGCAGTCACCACATTTTCTGATTGCGTAGGATCAAAATTAACTGTTTCATCAAAAATATGCAAAGACAATCAGAGTAACAACTCACAAGTTTCACCTCATGACAGTGACATCAATAACTTGATACCCATTAGCATGTACAGACGTTTGGTGGTACAGAATTTGAAGATGGCTTGAAGTAGAAGATTCATTTTTCCAAAGCTTTTCATCTGACACTTTTCAAGGGAAATCGTCAGAATGAAGAATGAACCGAACTGATTTAAAAAGGGAAAGAAAGAGCTCTGATTGGTTAGAAATAGAGAGCTGTGATTGGTTGGTCAGAAGTAGCCAATAGAAATCAGACAGAAGAGCTCTGATTGGCTAGGGAGTCAAAGGTTTAAGATAGTTTCAAAGAATAAACGAAATCTTTTTGTTTGCAGAGGATAGGTTTGAGAGATTTAATAAAAGTGGCTTCTAGAGCGGAAAGATGAAAGAGAGAACGGCCTCGAGCAAGAATTGAAAATTTGTCGTCATTGTAATGAGAAGCACATACAGGGTTATCAAGGAGGTGTTGACCAATAGCAGACTCATGAAATTGCCGAGGAGAATTGTTGGCGTTACACTGACGAGGAAGGCTTTTCCGGCTGGATGAAATGGTGAATTTAGGGATGTGTTGTTTGATACGCTCTTGAAGACGTTGAGACGTGCGACCAACGTACCGACTATCACAGTGGCACACAAATAGGTAAACAAGATTGCTGCAATGATGGGAAGGCAACACGTCTTTCTTCGTAGGTGGCAAGAGCTGTCGGGTTGTAAAAACTACACGTGGTTCGACGGCGAAGTAGCAGCAATTGACTGCAGAGCTGATTTGTTTTTCGAATCTCGTCGAAACGTTCCCCAGCCATGGGACATGCAGGTACACCAGGCACTTGTCTGCTGAGTGGATCAGTTTGGCATCGAGTTGCTTGAGCTTGCGTTGAAAAGTCGATGTGATTACGTCTTCAGGGTAGCCGTTACTGGTCAAGATTGATCGAATTTTGTTTAATTCCGGCTCCAGCTTGCTTTTCGAGCAGATCATAAAAGCTCTGTGTATCAGAGTGGAGATCAGATTGGTTTTCCGCTTGGTGGGGCTAAAGGAATTCCAGCGCAGGTACTGGCCTGTAAAAGTCGGTTTCCTATATACTGAAGTTACAAAATCAGAGTTTTGCCTTTCTACCAAGACGTCCAAAAAGGGAAGGGAAGAGTTACATTCTTTTTCCTGGGTAAAGCGTAGGGAGGGGTGGAGAGAGTTAAGATGGGTAAAGAAGTTGTTGCAGTCGTCTTCATCGTTGAAGGCAGCAAAAGTGTCATCTACATAGCGAAAATACGCTAACGGTTTGTTGGTGTTGCTAAATAACTTCACTTCTTGGTAGCCGACAAAAATATTTGTTAACGCTGGACCAAGCGATGAACCCATTGCCACGCCATCGATTTGGCGATGCATGTTGTTATTGAAACTGAATTCCACGGAAGAAGTGGCTAGATGCATCAGTTCAACAAAGACGTTGCGTGGGAGAGATGGTGGTGTAAGGAAGTCTTGTAGAGAGTCTCGGCACAAATCTGCATTGTTTCAGCAAGCGGAACATTGCTAAATAGAGTGGATATATCGAAAGGGCAGAGGAAAACAGAAGAGGGAGAAAAGGTAAAGTTGTTTACTTCTTTCACAAACGTGAACGAGTCACGCAGTTAACAGAAAATTGTTGGAGAACGGGGTTGAGAATGGAGGTAAGCCATTTCGCCAGATGGTGCTGAGCTAATCCAGTCATGACCGATTTTGTCCATATTTGCGCCGAGTCGGTACGTTGGTCAGATTTGTGCCGAGTCGGTACGTTGGTTGCACGTCTCAACGTCTTCAAGAGCGTATCAAACAACACATCCCTAAATTCACCATTTCATCCAGCCGGAAAAGCCTTCCTCGTCAGTGTAAAGCCAACAATTCTCCTCGGCAATTTCATGAGTCTGCTATTGGTCAACACCTTCTTAATAACCCTGTATGTGCTTCTCATTACAATGACGACAAATTTTCAATTCTTGCTCGAGGCCGTTCTCTCTTTCATCTTTCCGCTCTAGAAGCCACTTTTATTAAATCTCTCAAACCTATCCTCTGCAAACAAAAAGATTTCGTTTATTCTTTGAAACTATCTTAAACCTTTGACTCCCTAGCCAATCAGAGCTCTTCTGTCTGATTTCTATTGGCTACTTCTGACCAACCAATCACAGCTCTCTATTTCTAACCAATCAGAGCTCTTTCTTTCCCTTTTTAAATCAGTTCGGTTCATTCTTCATTCTGACGATTTCCCTTGAAAAGTGTCAGATGAAAAGCTTTGGAAAAATGAATCTTCTACTTCAAGCCATTAGCATATCCACATGACCAGCTTAGTAGAGCCGAAAGTTCACAGACTTTCTACATCACAATTAAGTTTTGAAGCCATCATCAATTTTTTTCAATTATGACAAACAAAATTTGGATATAATATTCATGTCAATGTGTACGGCTTAAGCACAGTGGTGTAACATAACGAAGTAGGGTCAGGAGAGTTGGGGTTCCAGATCGTGACACCACTCTTCTCCCTGCACTTCCCCGTTCTCCCGGATTGTCCCACATTTCTCCCAACACTTCCCCTCACCCTCACCTCTCCTTTCCCAACACCAACCCAACACCCTTTGCCCCCACCCAAACACCCTTTCCACACCTCTCCGCACACCCCAAACACATTTCCCCACACCCCAAACACACTTCCACTCCCCATCCCCCACACCTCCCCATATTTTCTCACACCCCAACACACTTCCCACACCCCCAACACATCTTCCCACACCTTCCCTTACCTCCCTCACACCCCAACACATTTGCCCACTCCTTCTATATTTTCCCCATACTTGACCCAACTACCAAAAATTCCCCCATTCCCCCACCATCCATACTCCTCCAAAGTATCTATACTCCCCCATGCTCCTCCCATTACGCCTATTAGTCCTATCAGTCATTTGCGGACTGCAAACTGCATGTAAACATGTAGTCGCAGCGAATTGAAAAGCAAATAGAATAGGCCTACGTCACAAAGCGCTTTATAACAGACCATGTCAATGGGCTTATTAACATATAACACGCTTTCGGATGCGCGCACCATCATTGTAATGCGCTTGCCGTGGTTTAGCCAAAAGACGTTAAATGCGCGGATTGTGTGTATATTTGCCGCGTAAGTAACTGTAGGGAGTTAGCGATCCAGTTTTTTTTTTTTTTGGAAAAGGAGGTCTATGCAATGATGTATCTGTAGGTGCGTTTTCGTTCTTTTTTTCTCTAGTGTAAGTGAAGCTACACCGTTTTTTTAGAAAAAGCATGCGCATTACCTCAATTGACCATAGCTCACATAGAAAACAATATGCAAGAAGGTACCAGTACTAGTTTATGAAATTAGAGCTGCTAGGAGAATCTTCTGAGCAAACATAACCCATAGGAAAAAAGGTTATATCAAGAAACAAATAGTGAAACCGTTAAATAAGGTAAAACAGTGAAAATTATACAAAAATTTGATTACTATGAAATCACAGATCAATCTCAGAAAAGCAATGACTGCAAGCAAGAACATAAATCACGAAAGATTGCAAGTGCGTATGGCACAACATAGTTAATTCACTTACATAAATGGGAAGAAGAAATGGTACCGGCAGCAGGAAAAACCATAGAGCTGCGAAAAGGAATGCTTTCTTTTTTCTGGAATTTGCTGTGGAAGACATTTTTAGCTGAAGCATCTGAAAATTACAACAATAAAACAACGAAAATAGAAATACAATGTTAGTAATACCAATGTCTTTTATTTTTGGACCGTCAACAAAATATAAAGAACAAAAAGATTAAGGAAATACAACTCAGTACAAGAAAAAGGAAGAGGCAACAAAACGACTAACGTTATAGCATACATATAGGAAAAAAAGAGTTAATAGAATGCCAGAGTGGGCATGGTTGCAACACCCAGGCGAAATACTAAAGATGAGTATTTTAGAATTTTGAATCCTTAAAGATATAGTTTCAACTTGGAAACAGTTCCATATTTAGATAATGGCTCTTTTATGGCATGATGATGTAGCCCAACTTGAAGCAACAAAACTTTCTACAAGTAGAATACTTACAATCCACGAAAAATTTAAAATTTATATTTATTTCTATGTTTCATCTAGAGCATTTCTTTTGAATTTTAAAATTTTTATTCTTTGAAAGACTGTTTTATATTTTCAATCTTATTATCACTGGAAGTTTATTTGCTGTTTTGTGCAAGATTAACGTTCATTCTGTTCAATTGCACACCTAAATGTTGATTAATCAGCTGGTGAAGTTGTCTTGGGAAACTGAGAGAGAATGTAAAATTGAAATTTAGGATTCAAAATTCTGGAATCGAAAGAAATAATTCAAGTTTTTATGGAATACTAAATTATCTTGAAAAGATTGACCATACCCAAACAAGGCAAATAGTATACAGCGCCATACCCAAACTAAATTGACTATGCATATAAATGCAAAAACACGAGAAAACACAACTTTCAGCAACTGATGGAAAGCACACATGAATAAGGTGACAAAATTATTCAAATTATTGTAATAATAACTAGGAACAATAATCTCAAATTAGGACAAAGCATAATTTTACTGACCTTTTTTCAGCTTTTTGAATGGTCCTTCATAATAACTGAGCATTTTGCTCTTGCGAAAGGCATCACCAGCTGCAAAGTTTCCTGCTTAGCTAGATGCAAAGATCATACATACGAGACACTTTTACAAATAAAAACAATTAAACAAAAATGCACACATGTTTTATGTGCAATGACAACAGAATCTGAACTGTAAAAGCGTTTTAATATACCACCACACACTACAGTATCTAAATAGTATGTCAACAAATAGCAAAATATTGGGAAACATAAATATATCAGGTGGCAAACATTTCTGACAATAGGGTAAATATTCATAACACTGAATATAATAAGGCAGTGTCTATTTTGCCGTTACCAGTCACGTGCATCCACACTATCCAGGATCAACGTACTGCCGGCAAAATAGACCTAAGAACTATTTTTCCATTACCAACAAAATAAACGCTGCCATATTAAAAAAAAGCAAATTGTTTAGGAAGAATTGAATTCAGGAAAAGAACGCTAATGGCTTAGGCCACCCAGTACCGATAATTTCTTGGGTATAGTGAATAATCGGCCATCAGTGTATAATCGAACATCTGCGACTTTTCTTGCTTCACAGTGTTTTGACGTCAGGTAACTTCAAGAGACCAGAAGTTAGAGTAAGCACTTAAGCCTAACCTTCAGAATAATGTGAAACGTGGAATAGCGCAAACCGTTAATCACCAATATGCACTGACAGCAGACTGTTCACTTCACCCAATTTTTTTTGGTACCGGTACATCACCGAATAAATCTAATACCTTACCCACTGCTTCCTGTAAGGTACAAAATTTGAGAAAAATGGGACATTATAGGCAAAACTTTTGAATTCATTTTTTAAGTTACAGACTGGAATGGTCAGATGGTGATGCTTGACCGAATTTGAATTAAAGTGTTTAATATTTTGGTATGTCAAATTAAGCTTCGTAGTCTGGAAACTCAATCTTGCGACAAAAACTGGATAAAACTTTCTTCAAACTCTAAATCTTGAACCAAATTTTTTATAAAAATTTATATTTGGGCAAATTTGACCTTGTCAAAACTTTGAGAAAACAGGGTGCTCGCATAACCTAGAGCTCAGCACAACTTTCAACTGGCAGGGTGCTTTAAATTTCAGAGTTAGCCTGCATAATACTTGAAATTATATATATTCAGAATATAATATAAACAATCAATCAAAGGTTTGTATGTGCTTTCAGGATAAAAGATATTCACGCGATACACGGAAAATCACTTTTAGCACCAGGAGATGGTGAATATGACCATACGGTCTATGAAGTTAACTGCCACCTGTGAGCAGGCATTGCATTGTTACAATATGTTCAGCTTACATGTCGGTGTATTAACACAAATAAAACACCCAGCAGGGTAAAGAAACTATCGAAACTATAAATTAATTTTGCTCTAATGGTTACTTCAGGCAATCTTAGACTAAAATAAGCAAATAACACATCAAAAAATAACAATAAATATAAAATGAATAAACTACTGAAAATAAAAGTTCAGCTGACTCTGCATTTTCTAAATTCACCAGCAACCTACCAAACGCACAGATGCAAACAATTCTGTTTTTTAGGCAGGAGAATATTTAGCAATATAATACATTTTTAATTTTTTTTAAATTTGTTAAATGAGGATGCTTTGATTTCATTAAGTACAATTTGCCATATTTTCAATCTTACGTAAAAAAACGATTTTTACCATACTCTGTTCGTTTTCTGGGAATGAAGTAGTTAGATTTTGATAATAGTCTTGTTATGAGAGAATGTGTCTGTGCAGTCAGGTGAAAGATGCGATTGTGGTTTGAAGATGATTTATTTTTCAACTGAAACATGCTTTTAGCAATTTCTACAAAGCATATATGCCTTCTATTTCTAAAAAATTTAGTTTAAAAAAGAGGGGAAGTATGTTCAAGATAAGAGCTCCAAGTGACATTTCTTATAATGCATTTATGTAGCTTTTCAAATGGATCAAGGTCAATGGCACATGCCAGTCCCCTCGTGGAAATGCAGTAACGTAAGTGTGGATACATCACGGAGTAGTAAACAGTTTTTAATGTCTGAAGGTCCACGAAATTTCTTAGCTTCAGTAAAGCTAACGAACCACCCGAAAGATTTGAGTCTATCTGCTGAATATGGGGTTTCCATGCGAGTTTATTGTCAAATACAATTCCTAAATACTTAATTTGATTCACCCGTTCAAGTTCGTGCTTTCCTACGGCTACTTTACATGCAGTAGGCCTATGAGCTTTTGAAATGGATTTTTGTGATAATAACATGTATTTGGATTTGTTATAATTTAATGACAATTTGTTTGAGCACATCCAATTATCAATTTTTATTAATTCGTCGTTCACTTCATTGCAAGGTACTAAAGTAGGAGTTTCACAATGCTAAGACTGTGTCATCCGCAAATAGTTTGGTATTGAAATTTGACACATATATATATATATAGTAAATCATTTACGTATATGAAAAGCAATAGTGGACCCAGTGTAGAGCCTTGTCGAACACCACATTTGACTTGGCATAAATTAGACCTGATGCCATTTAATAGCGTATGCTGATGTCGATCAGTGAGATAACTTTGGAGTACCGTATATGCCGGCTCGGCGAATAAGCCGAACCCATTGTTTAGCACTGAAAAGTAGAGTTTTACCACATTATCGCCTAATAAGCCGAAGGCATACTCTGCGCTAGTGACAAACACGAGTGAAAAAGGTGATGCGTGTGTATGCGCTTGCGCATGTGTGTATGCGCTTGCGCATTCCAGTGATGACGATGATTACTTTCATAGATTTTAATAAAAGCGTGTTGTTACGTTGTTTTTAACGTTCGTTCATTTGCTTACCGGTAATACATTCTTTTTGTGACCAATTTTGACCGCTGGCTTTTGTTTCGGTCTAGCTATATCTGCCCAATAAGCCGACCCCAGGAAACTAAATCACAAATTTGACTCCAGAAAATCGGCTAGTTGGCCGGCATATACGGTAGTTGTAAGGGAAGTCCTCGAATGCCATACTTTTCTAGTTTTTTCAGTAATATTGCGTTGTTAACCGTATTAAATGCTTTGCTAAGATCTATGAAGACCAAACAACTTATTTCCTTCTAGTCGAGATTTTCTAAAAAGTCATCGTAAAGTTGTCAGACCGCATGAGTAGTTGAGCAATTTTGCCTAAAACCAATTTGATACGGGGTAAGTCGTAAAACTTTTCTAAATAAGTATAGATTTGTTCACAAATACTTTTTTCAAATATTTTTAAAAAGGGCTAAGAATTGTTATGGGCTTATAATTACTACATTGATTTTTGGGACCACTTTTGTGCATAGGAACTATTTCGCCAATTTTTAAACAACTTGGAAATGTTCCAGTGATTAGACTTTTGTTGAAAAGGTGCATCAAAAATGGTGGAATTACACATGCAGTCAGTTTGGTAAACTTTATAGGTATTCCTTTAGGACCAGCACATATGTTGGCATTAAGTTGTTCAACATATGTTAATACATCAAGTGTGGATACTGGTTTAAAATAAAGTGAATTGCCTCTATTTACTGTCAATAGGTTAGAGAGATGGGGGTTACATGCGGATGGTTTGACAATTTTTGCAGCCATTTTATTTCCAATTTCTGTGAAGTAGTTATTAAATTTATGACATGTACTTAACTGCAGATAGTGTACACTATTTCGACTTTTCAAGTCTCATCAGTGCAGTTTGCTGACTGACACAACCAGCGCTTTAAAATATTTATTTTCCATTTCACATCAAAATTCAGTTATTAAATTCATTTTCCATTTCACTAAAATCAGCTACTGTGTTACCTGATTCATTACTGGCTTCCACCACTTGGTTGTTTGATCGTTTTTTGAATTAAGTAATATCGTTAATGGTTTTCTAGAGGACTTTGATGTTGTGTAATGCGTTTAAGAGTCATTAGTAAGTTTAGCATAATATTGTTTTTTGGCTAGTTCTTTTACAAGGGACAGTTTGTTGCGATTAAATTTGTGTAGATTTACATCTTCAGGTTTTCCCTAAACTAGCTTGATACAACTTGTTTTTTGTTTTACTCGAGATTTATATACCCCGGTTGATCCATGGCTTGCTACTAAATTTCAGTTCTCTTCTAGATTTCCTTTTTAATGGAGCATGTTTGTTTATAGTGTCAGGAAAAACTTGAAGAAAAACGGCAAAACCATCTTCAGAAGAATGCCTGTTTGAAAACATGTCAATCTTACCCAATTCTTCAGACAATTCATCCAAGAGTTTTTCTGGTTCAAAAATTTTATAATCTCTAATCAATTATGTTATTTTTGTGTCTTCATGTTTTAAGTTGGGTATTATAATGGAAACAGGCATGTGGTCTGATATGTATATACCATAGCTCAGTAGTACATTGGTTGTATTTTTTGGGACACATCATTTGTGTAAATATGATCAATCAGGTTGGAGCTTGTTGGGGAGATACGAGTGGGATATTTAATCAGAGAAAGGCATCCAAGACTGTGAAGCATATCCAAATATTCTTTCACATTACTTTTTACTTCATATTCCAATACCAGTAAATTAATATCAACATCTCCACAAATGTAATGTATACTGTACTTTTTCCTTGTTTAAGATCATTACCGTTTGTTCCAAAGAATTATGAAATTCAGTGAAGGTATGTTTTGGATGACGGCATAAAACTCCAAAAACTTTTTTTGTGTACTTCACATTTACAGATATCTATAAATCTTCACAGTTTGCATTAAATTGGTATTTTTACAAGGCTCATAATTTAATGTTTCCTCAATGAACAATCCCACACCACCAGCATTCATTCTTGAGTTATTTTGAATAAAGTTGTATCCTTGAAGCTGTAGTTTAAGCTTTGAGTTTTGTTTTGTTCTGGATATAACTATGGTTTCAGGGAGTTTACCCAGTTGTAAAACAAACTCAGAACTCCTTGAGTTTTTCAAAATTTTTGTTCAAACTTTGTATGTTAACATGCAACATGAAAAAATCATTGGTGTTATCATGTTGGTTACAGGATAAGAAAGTTCTCAGGGGATAAGTATCTACTTGAAGTATCCAATAAATAACTACAGAACTAGGCTATGCCTGTATTTTGTGTGATAAATTTTTAATACGGTATCACATTGACATAGATCAGAGTTAATTACTGTCAAATCTCTCCAATATTACAGTACATAATATTACCGATACTGTAATTATTATCTCCAATATCAGTAAACAGGAAATAATCATATACTGTCAAACAGTGTTCCTTCTAGAGTGAGAAATTTGAGAAAAATGCGAAATTTTTGGGCAAATTTAACTGATTTTGAACCAGAAATCAATATCATAAAATGCAAAACTGAAAAACTTGAATATTTTAATGCAAGACTGTAGCTTGTATCTTGGAAAAGCAAATTTAATGCAAAAAATTTGTAAAAGGGGTCCTCAAAGTAGTGAAATCTATGGGCAAAAATTTCAATGAAATTATCATTTGGGCGAATTTGCACTAGTCAAATTCCTGGAGAGAACACTGCTGTCAAATCTCTCCAGTCTCTAACTCACTTTTTGTCAAAAAAATGGTAGCGTTTATTTTGCCATTAACGGCAAAATAGCTTTTAGGTCTATTTTGCCTAAAGTGAAGTCATGGGTTTATAAGCGCCATTTTGTGCTAGATTGCCACAGCTTTTCGATAGCTCAGTGGATAGAGCGCAGCGTATAATGGGAAACATTGCACTAGTTTTGGGTTCGATTCTCGTCATGGCATTGGTTTGTTTTGCTTTGGTGGCTTCAATTCGGATCGCTTTGATTCGGATTCGTGTGACCTGGGGTTAACAATCGAGTTCATGAAGACAGTAGCGGGAATAAAATAAGATGTAATATTCATGTAACATGGGGTTATGTAGTCGCAGCAAAGAAGACTTAAAAGCTGTTTTGCCGTTAACGGCAAAATAGACACTGCCAAAAAAAAATTGGGGGGGCCATTATTTCTGCATTTTTTTCGAGCATATTTTTTTTCGGCAGAACAAAATTGAAACTGATTGAGAAGCAAGAAAGCATCTAGGAAGGTCCGGGGGCATGCTCCCCCAGAAAATTTTGAAAATTTATGTGCTGTAATGGCTATTTTAGTGCTTTTTGAATAACTTTTACAAATTTTGTAAAATTTTTCGACTTTAATTCTGTGTGCTTCAATAAATACGACGCATTTTGTTCACACAGTTTTGATTATGCGTACTTAAGGCGTAAGGCTTTGCTATCGAAGAGGTTTAAAATTATGGAAAAATTGTTTACATCAAACACATTTTTGAAAATGGCTGGTGGGGGGGATGCATATCCTCCATTCTACCCCCTAGATCCGCCCCTGGCTATAAGCTACAGAGACCATCAAAAGAGTCTAGCATATTTCAGTCACTTGGCACCATTAACTTTGTTCTTTTTTACTAAAAGGCAAAGTCACAAGGAGGAAGCCATGGCCCAATGCCCCTCTAAATACGCTACTGAATGGAAGTACAGCAACACTGCAACAAGAAAACTGCTCACACTCATAGAGGATGTGGATCCAATTCCATGCTTCAACAAGCAGATACCTAGGCATACTGGCATAGGCCTACCAACCTGCCAGCAGAATCTCAGAACGATGCTAGTACAGAGTACCGGTATGACTTCAGTTCAAAGCTTTACTCAGTCTGCCTTCCTTTAATAAAGACGTTACTGGTACTAGGCCTACCAGTACCAATTACTGGTACTGCAGATTTATACTGTATAGTTTTTCACCAGTGCAAATCAAAGGAAATTTACAAATACCAGTATTGGTACCAATTAACAGTAGGCCTACCACAGATTTATACAGGTACTGACTGTATAGCTTTTTACTGATACCTATCAAAAGAAATTTACAAAATACCGTATAAACTCTCATTAAGACTTGAAGACAAAATCACCTAACAGCAAAATACAGATAGGCACTGGGCAAGGCATCCATTTTCATACTTTGCACTCTGGACATACCCGTACCTGGTACTTTGTACTCTCAATATACCAGTACTCTGTGCTGTTATCCTACCAGAACCACTACCACTGACCAGTAGACTGCCGGTACCAGTTACTACCAGTTACGCTGCTACTTAATTCTACATGAAGTTAATAAACTTATCATTCTACTACTTTGAGTAAGCTTTGAGGCAGAATTTGTTAAGTTCAAGGGTATCTTTTACAAATGTGCTTGATTGAGAGGATTAGGCCTACCATTGCCAAACAGCGAAAGCGTTGGTGGAGCTGGAGCCAGAAACAACAAAATCATACGACATGCACCGCATGCACCGAGGACCTTTGAACAGCAACTTATAGCGCATGCGCGTCAAAGGCATGTCTGCGTGAGTTGCCGGACTTGCCATAAAAGGATAAAGTTGCTGTATGAATGAATGGCAGATAACAAAAAAAGATTCGTTTTTTCGTGAGTGGCAAAAACTTTACATAACGTCACATTGGTGCAAAAACCGCGTACGGTAAAGTCATTTTTTGGGTGTTTTGGTAAAAGCGCAAAAAACATGTGAGTGTATGATCTAGGAATCAAATTGAATAACAAACTAAAATGGGATAATCATGCAGAATTAGTGGTGAAAAAATTAAATAGAGCTGCAGGAATTACTGGTATCTCAAAAATTAGACATTATGTGAGAAGAAAAACACTTATTAATCTTTATTATAGCTTTGCATGGGCGTAGCCAGGAGGGCCACGGGGGCCTTGCTCCCTCCCTCCCTCCAATCTATCCTGGACAAAAACAAGGTTTTTGGTAATTATGATAAACACTTGAAATTGCGTGATTGTTTTCTTGCTGGTCTTTTAATAAGTAGGCTTACAAAGGAGAAATGCAATACAACTTTGCTTTTTACGTGGGCCAGAGTTGTGACGGCGCAGCCGCAATGGCCAGCGAACGGTCAGGCGTAACTTCAATTGTTCAAAACGAATCTCCGTTGACATCTTATTTTTTGTGTGCTACGCATTGCCTAAATTTGAGCGCTTCTGCAGCAGCAGAAGTTTTAGCAATAGGCTACAATCATTAGCGTATTTAGGGGGGGGATAAAGAGCGATGGCCCCCCCCCCCCCAAACAACCTCACAAAAAATAAAATAAAAAACAAGCAAAAATAAATGTAACTTAGATATATTTGGAAGTTATTGAGAAACTGTGTTACAATATAGTATCAGAGGTAGTGGGGGGGGGGGGGTCGGTTGAAAATAACAATGAAATGCAGACATTTTTAGTGTAAACTAACTTTGAAAGGCTTTAGAGATGTAAGCGGTCGGCGTTGGGTATCGTGAAATAACGAGAATTAATAAAGCGCCTATAATGTGCTTGCTATGCCTTGTTCGTTACTTATTGCTATTTAAAAGTGTTTGATACCGATTTGTATGTCCTACCTCAGATGAGCAAAATAAAAAAGGGCGAGGATATAAACAGATAACGCGTTCGTGACATGAGCCGAAATTTAATTCAAATCGGTTTAGGATGCTTTTTTTGGACCTTTACCTCATCCAAATCCGAACTGGCACGAATTTCAAAGCAAAAATTTGTCATTGGTTTTGAGTTTTGTATATTTCTAAAATGAAAATGATTATTTTGATAAAGTTATTTTATTTATTTGATTTTGCTTGTAATGGCGAAGCCCACTGCTGCTAATTCGCCTTTAAAAAAGGCTATTTTGCCTAACGTAGAAGTTGGTGCTTTTTTCAATTTCAAGGCCGGCTTCTTGTCAATGGCTATTTTTATTGCATAACAGGCTTACCAACTCAGCTAGCTTTGGATAAAGACGATAAGGTCCAATCGCAAATCAAGTAGTTGTTGTTCTGACTTAAAGTGACAAAATTTAGATCTAAATATGGATTTTATAACGACTTTATGCAACTATGCTTATAAGTCAGTCTTGACTTGCATGTTTCAGCGCCTCCCTGTTTTGTTGCCCGCGCCCTTTTCTAAGCCTTCATCAATTTTAGTGCGAAATTTGTGTGCTTGCGCTATCGTTACTTTTCTGCGTATTGGCGTTTAGAAATAAAATGATTGATTGATTATAATAAGCCAAGAAAAATGTATAGTAGCCAGACCCAGTAGCCTAGTGGGTAAAACTAGAAAAAAATTGGAGTTAACTAGTTTTCCAATGCAAGAAATATACGACCGTTTTGGTAAAACTTCACGGTTGGTTCTAGCTATAGAAATAATACGTTAACCAAGTGCGTAGGCAAGGGGGGTTCGTGAGTTCAAAGCCCCCTTCCCTATTGGTTCGTCAACTTTTCAGGTTTATAGATTAACCTTGGTCCTTGATCTGCGGCTGTGCCGCTGTAGTAACTACGCTGCGTGAGCCCTCAAGAACCACAAGCGTTGCTCAATTTCGGAATGCCATTTATTGCGTCACAATTTCGTGAGTCTAAAACTAGGAGGTGCTGCCAAGTGCCAATGTTCAGAACGAGCACGTGATCTTGCTCTTGCGTCTGTTTATGATAACGTGGTGGCCTGGCTGAGAGACAAGACGTGCTCTAGCATGTAGTTCGGTTTGGCAGCTTTAAATCAAATCAAATCTGCTCTAAGCGAAGCAGCTGAGAGCCTACAGGTTTACTTTAGATAACGAGGATCACGGATGCATTGTTTTGCAAGCTGTTCAATGTTTTAGTTATTCATTGTGAGATTGATTGTCAGTTTACACACGATTTATTATATTTTTTTTATCTTAGTAGAAAAAAAACTTATCGACGAGAAAGCGACGAAGACGCTACGAGCAATACGAATCCAGATTTTAGGTTTAAGGTGTTGCCATTTGTTTCCAAGTTTCTTGGTTGAATTTTGCTTGTTGATGCTTTGATTTGTTGCTTGTAAAGGAACCATCAAGCAGAGATAATCATCGTGAAGCATCTTATCCAAGAATTCAACAACAAAGCGTATTGTGAGAGTTGAATCAGTCACCACCTTTAACGATGGTCGACGTGGAAACAACGCTCCACCCACTGCGTCACGTTCACTTTATTTGGGTGTTGCATCGTTATGACTAGGGCAGGGGTCGGCAACCTTTTGCACTTAAAGAGCCAAATAGTCCGTTTGTTACAATACGAAACCCAGCGGGAGCCGCAAAACTATCGTCAGGTCCAAAAACTTCAGTTATTCCGAAAATGATTCCTAAAAAAAAAGGTCTTTATTTACCTCCAAAAGAAGCCACAACTGGGGGTTCAAAGAGCGCAGGTTGCCGACCCCTGGACTTGGACAACCAAAAGTCGCTTACGGATTGTACGCAAACCAAATTTCAGAGTGATTTTTCAGAAAGCTTTCAATGCATTGTTTCAAATCGTAGTTTCATAAGTCAAAAGAAGCCAAAATTCAGCGTTTGCGCAAAAATATTTTTACGAAGTTTTCTTCCTTTTTTTTGTGTTTCTGTGAAATCATTCATTCATTTATTTTTCTTATTTTTGACGAAACGTGCAACGGTGCAAAGCATCACACATGTGAGCGTTTTCCAAACTGGGAGGCGTGGACTAGTCTAAAAAGAGGCGCAAATGTTACTGTAGTCATGATCATTTAAAAATATGGCTGGTGTATTATTTTGTGAAGGAAAGCGTCATGATTAATATTTTGTGAGGGAGGCGTAGTAACATAAAGTTTGAAAACCACTGCTTTAATATGTACGCTTATGGGCGATATTGCAAAGCTTGCAATCTTAAAACATGCGAGAATTGTGCAACAGAAAAATTTTTTTTTTTTTTTTTATTTTTTTTTCAGTTGATGAAAGTTGTATTGTGTTTACTTATTATTAATATTGTTTATCTCGTGATTAGTTCCTTTTCGAGTTGTCCTTTTTTTTTCATATGTTTTTTTCTTTGTTGCTATTATTACCTCTGTTTGTGATTATTACAAATGTTTACGTGAACGTGAATTATAGTTTTCTTAAGCTGTAAGAAAACTGTGAGAGGCTGCAGACTAGACGACCGTGCCAATTTCTACTGCTGAGATTGGACAATAGGTCATTTCGCAACCTTTCACAGGATGGACCATGCAGATATAAATGAAAATTAAACTGTTGATATATTTTTTATTTTTCTTTGTTGTTGCGTCTATCCAGACAAAAATAAATGCACTTGCACATTTTTAATGAAAGGCTTCAGCACGTCCACAAAATCTCAACACACCATAAAGAACAGGATTTTCCAACTGGGGATGCTGCTTGCACCCCTTGGGGACGCGAGGAAGCATTCCAGGGGGTTCAAAACGACTTATAGATTTTTATCTTGTATTAAGAGTGTTTTTACTTTCGGTTGCTCAGTGTCAATTTTTCAGCGCTGTTATGCTCTAGTAATATGTAATTCGCAAACGTCTAAGTGGCGTAAAACCCTTAGCCTCTTTGTGGTTGGTTAAAATCAAGCTCTGAAAACAAAATGCGTCTGATTCAGCAACAGAGTAGTGACTGGTTTAACTATCCTATACCTTGCATTAGCGACACTTTCAAAAAGGCTAAAAACTCTAAAATTAATTGCTCCGCTGGGGGAGCTTACAGCGTTGCCCCAGACCCCCCAGCTGAATACCTGCTGGGTTTTTGACGCAAAGTCATTACAGGAAAATGTTTAAGGTCAATAACACACATGAATTCATTTCAGCCCCTACCATTACGAACATTTGGTTTGCGTGGCTGATTGCAGTCGCATATTTTGTGAGGGGTGCAAGAACATATCAAAAATTTTATATGAAAATAGTTGGGAGTATGAAAATGGTTGGGAACCGCTCTATTATGAAAATGGTTGGGAACCGCTCTATTATGAAAATAGATAATTGGGAACCGCTCTATTATACGATAATACAAAACAAAAGAAAAAGAGAGTTCCTAAAATGCTTAAATGTGAACACTTATGTTCAAATAAATTATATGAAGTTACTTACGACAATCGACAGACAATAATTAATTACCAGATCCTGACTTTCACGTTAAAAAATCATCCGTACTCCGACTAAAATCTCAGTTAGTGATTCAGCTTTATTGCAACTTTTTAACTTGTCAAAAGTTGGCCCCCCCTTTTGTAAATTCTAAATACGCCACTGGCTACAATAAGCTAAAAACGTTGCAAGAACAAACAGCGTTGTTGAAGTCCTGCGTTAAAGAAGATGTTTCGGAGAAACAAAACGTTATCTTGTCGGCTTATGTGAAACCCGGTTTGTAGAACGCCATGCATCGATACCGGTGAGGCGGTAAAGCACTCAAAATTAAGGGCAAAAAAGTTTGGTAGTTGTATTTTTTTTATATTTTGTTGCATATGTATCCTCCCATCACGAGAAAGCGATCAATGCGCTATACGAGCTCGCTTAGGAGTTGCCGGCCATCTGTCTACCACACCAAGATGGGGGAATCCCGCTAAGTGCCTTTCCCAACGGCGCAACAAGTGAACTTGCCGGCATGTTCTCCTCACTGCCCTTTAATGCTGAGCGTCAAACAGGGAGGCTATGAATACCAACTTTAAAATCATTGGTATGACCCGACTCGGAATCAAACCCAAGTCTACAGCTCCCAAGGCAGACGCTCTTACCACTTGGCCATCTGAGCTGTTGAATTTCAATAAAGTTTGCCCGAAATCTGTTCGAAATGCACTAAAATGGCCATTACAGTAAGGCCTACATGAATTTTCAAAAATTTTCCGGGGAAGCATGCCCCCAGACCTGGAACTGAACTGAAGTGAACTTTGTTTATTGACGCCCAATTAAATATTATGACACGATGTAAAATTTGGTAACCTATACAACTGAGGCGAGGAGGAGACTGCGAATCGACCAGTCGAGTGGTCTTCGAGTCAGCAGCCACCTTGAAGAATTAAATAAAGACCGAGGATCATAACTTGGCTTAACAAGAGAAACAAAAAAAGAAAAACAACAACAACAAAAAACAAAAGGCTAAAAACACAGCATCTTACACAAGATATAAAGGGAAAAATGGAGTAAGTAAGAACATGAGGTTAGGTTGTAATCAATGGAGAACAATATTTACTCAACAGTGACTTTTTTAGATGGTATTTAAACAATTTTAAGGAGTTTCGCTTTATAATGCTTAAATCTAGAGAATTCCAAACAACCGGACCCTGATATTTAATAGATCTTTGTAACATAGTAGATTTTATACAAATTTCAAGAACTTTTCAACATACACAACCCTAATAAGCTATCACAGCATCATAGGAATATCTTAGTTGTGAATGCGACTTATGCATGTCCCACCTTATTTTC
The DNA here is from genome assembly GCA_964006365.1 of Trididemnum miniatum. NCBI lineage: Eukaryota > Metazoa > Chordata > Ascidiacea > Aplousobranchia > Didemnidae > Trididemnum > Trididemnum miniatum. Next base: position 10,381,830 of record OZ023245.1, read on the forward strand.
TTTACCTAACCCGTATTAACCAAAAAGGGGCAGAATCACTCTTCCCCAGGCGAGGATGTAAGAAACCCAAACATTTGATGCATAAACTTACTCAGCACAACCAGTGTAAAATACCAGTAAACATTAAATTTCTGAAAAAGTTGTTCTTGATGAAAGACCGGTATTGTGGAAGCTTTCCTCAAGAACAAGTCTTTCCTAAATATGGTTTGCATAAATTAGTTTTCGAACGATGAAAAGCACTTCCGGCTTCTCAAAATAATATATACTGTGTTTTTATTTTTATTTTTTGGCAGATGTTCTGATCCAAAATTTCAACCATTTTAAATTGATGCTGTTTAAATCGTAAGTTAGCCTAGCTTGATGTTGTGATGTAGAAACTCATTGACTTGTTATACTGGTACTACTGCTTATACCAAACTTGGGATTTGGATTGGAATGTTCTTTTAAGGACTTTGCTTTCATGTGATTTGTTTTGGTTGTCATGCACCTGATGAGACCCATAAGGTCGAAACATTGCGCTTTGTCGTGCATTATTTTGTGTTGCTGTTTACTGGTATTTTACACTGGTTGTGCTGAGTAAGTTTATGCATCAAATGTTTGGGTTTCTTACATCCTCGCCTGGGGAAGAGTGATTCTGCCCCCTTTTGGTTAATACGGGTTAGGTAAAGAAAATAAGGTGGGACATGCATAAGTCGCATTCACAACTAAGATATTCCTATGATGCTGTGATAGCTTATTAGGGTTGTGTATGTTGAAAAGTTCTTGAAATTTGTATTTTATTTGAATCTTGTGCTTTGCATAATTTTAATAGTAGATTTTGTAAAGGGAATAAAATAATTAGTTTGGATAACCGACCGTGTAGATATGTCATTGTATACTTCAGAAAAATAATTTTGAAATGCATAGGGAAGAGCTTTGCGTCTGCATTTGAAAACAAATAATGCCTTTTCTAATTTCAAAAGGTCAACCAATTTTAAAATGCGTGATTTAGAGTAGTAAGGAGTTGCATGATCAAAATACTTACCACCACCAACAATTTTTACTGCTTTGTTTTGTAGGGTAGTTAATTTTTTATGATACGTTTTGAAAGTGGAACCCCATATAATAAGTCCATATTGTAAATGCGAGTGAAAGATAGCATAGTAAAGCTGGAGAAGTGCTTGCGAATTCAAGAAATTTTTAACTTTACATAATATTCCAACTGCTTTAGAAAGTTTTTTTACTAAATTGTTGATATGTTTTTCAAAAGAGAGACGGTTGTCAAACGTTATACCTAAGTATTTAGCAGTTTCGACCGACATTAATTTTGAAAGCAGATCGTAAGCTTGCGCATTAGAATTATTGTAATTTTTATTATTTGAATTTATTAAGATTACGCTTGATTTAGCAATATTTTATGTCAATTTATTTGCAATCATCCAATTATTAACGGTGGTTATTTCTTCGTCAATGTTAGAATTTAATTGCGACGAATTTCGATTATTCAGCATAAGGCAGGTGTCATCGGCAAAAAGCCCGGGTTTACAAGTGGTACAATTAGAGATATCGTTTATGTATAAAGTGAAAAGAAGAGAGCTAAGAACAGACCCTTGTGGGACTCCACAAGTAATGGGCATAAAATTGGATTTAACATTACTTATAGATACAAACTGAAACCTGTTAGTTAAAAAAGAAGCAAAGAGATTATAGGCAGCACCTCTTATACAATAATGTTGAAGTTCACGCAATAATATAATATGATTAACAGTATCAAACGCTTTTTTTAAATCTGATAACAGGAAAGCAGTGTGTTTATTATCATTGATGTTGTCATAAGTGGAAGTTAAAAGATCAAGCATAGTATGTGAAGTAGAGTGGAAAGGTCGAAAGCCATATTGAGTAGATAGTAATATGGAGTGTTTGTCAAGAAACGATTGCGTTCTATCACAAATCAGTTTTTCCAGAATTTTTGAAAAAGTAGAAATGATGGAGATTGGTCTATAATTGTTAAGATCAGTTTTTTCACCACTTTTAAATACAGGATTAACTCGAGCAATTTTTAAACAAGAAGGAAAAATACCAAGCTTGAAAGCGGAGTTAAATAATGTTGTAAGTGGAATGGCAATAACTTCTGCTGCTACAATAAGAAAATACGCCGAAATATTGTCATGGCCCGAAGATTTATTGTTTTTAAGAGAGTCGATAAGTCGCATGATTTCAGGAGGTAAAGTAGGTTGAAAAAACAATGATGAGGATACACTATTTGTCAAGTTTTGTGAGAACGAATTACTGTATCATCATGCGCAGGTATTTTAGAAGCAAGGTTTTGATCGATTTTGGAAAAATAATCGCAAAATTTCTCCGTAATGGCTGAAGAATCGGTCAACACGTCATCACCAACTTTAATTTTTGTTGGATCTGAAGAAATTTTGCTTGAAGAAGGAAGAAGTGATTTAATAGTATTCCAGGTTTTAAAAGCATTATATCGATACTTTGGAAGTACATCAAGGTAATATCGTTTTTTAGCAGCGAGTTTGATTTTATTTATCTTATTTGCATAACTTTTGTAATGAAATTTTTGATCCAAACTACCATTTACAAAATGCGTTATATGTAGTTTTTGTTTAGTTTTGATAGACTTAAGCAAGCTACTTGAGATCCATGGTTTTTGTTTCAGTATACGCTGCCTTCTAGATAATTTTTTAAATGGTGCATGATGATCAATTGCGCTTTTAATGATTTCAATAAAATCACTAAATAATTGATTGAAGATATCGTGATTAAAGTTATTGTTAATTAGAAAAAAGTTATAAAGAGATTTGTGTAGGTCATTGCAGTAATTCATTGCAGTAAGCGTTTTTGTTAAAGTTATGTAAGTCGCGTTGAAACATTGGCGGTTCAGATTTTTTATTGGGTAGGGAACGCAATTTGATATAGCAAAATATAGGGTAGTGATCAGTTAAATCGGATTTGATTATTCCGGGTATAATAGAATGTTTGTGATCGTTAGTGATTATGTGGTCAATGACTGTCGAGGAGGTTTCAGTAACACGTGTGGGAAGGGTGACCTAGGGGAAATAACCATTACTAGCCAACAAATTAATATAATCAGTAGCACAGTTAGATGCACTTGACGTAGATGCAATATCAATATTGAAATCACCAACTAGATAAACCTTAGTATTCTTAAGCATATTATGGGCTAGACTGTTGTTTAAATGATCTAGAAAAAGCTTGGAATTATTTTTTGGGTGTCGATAAATAGCACTAATAACTACATCAGCATCATTAAGCTTTAACCAAAGGTTTTCACATCCATCAATATCTAAAAACAATTCCGGAATCAATTCAGCGCAAATGTTGTTATTCACATAAATAGCTACACCACCTGCTCTAGTGGCAGAGTCATTATGAAAAAGCTTATAACCAGGTAAGTCGAGATTGGACAGCGGTTGGTGATTGATTCGAGATTCAGATAAACAAATTATTTCAGGGGAGATCGGAAGTATACATACAAATTCATGAAGCAAATCCTTATTTTTTGGAAGTGAGCGGATGTTAAAATGAAAAATATTTAAAGATTTTGAATTAGACTTATTTAATGGAATATCGTTAATGTTATAATATGCACAAGGATAAAAGTTATTCGTCAATGAATTAACAGCTGCAGTTACAATATCAGAGCTATTAAACGAACAATCCTTTACGTCATCAGTGTTGAAAGCAATTTAACAATAACAGACTAAAAAAAAACAAAAAAAAAAAACTGAAACAGAACATGTCAGATCACTTAATTAAGTCAAGGTCTTTTTCTCCTTTTATTATAAGAGCGTTGGAGTCATTATGCTTTCTTGTATAAATATTTCCATTCATCGTCCAAAAATATTTATAATCCGCTAGCTTCGCTTTTTGCTCAACCATCCAGAATAACTTCTTTCGGGCTTAAGTTGAATTTTCATTAATGAAAATGCGATGCGTTCCTTCTACTGAAAATCCTTTGAGGTCCAAATTGTGAGCCAGCTTGCGATTGTAATAAAGTTCGTTACGCACATCACGATTGACGAATCGGGCAATGATCGGAGGTGGAGGTTGCGATTCATTATCCTTGTGTTTGTTGGTCCGAGAGGCAATTCGATGTGACGTTGAAATTTGTTCAGGGGATATCTCCAGATTTAAAAGCTTAGCAACTTTCATGACAATTTTATTCGTGTTTTCGTTTTTTTCTACTGGGATTCCTGTTATTTCCAAATTTTGGCGTCTGCCATACTGTTCAAGGCTATCAATTTTTTCAGCCTCTCTTTCCCCTTGAATTTTGGACTCGACAATTTGTTTTTTCAACTTGCTGATTTCTTGTTCCTGCTGTCGGTTGATTACTGTTAGCTTGTCATTGTCCAGTTTAAGTTCCTCATATTTTGAAGATAAAAATATTTGACTCTCTTTCACTTCAACCAGCTCAGCTTGCAGAGAGTCAAGCTTATCTGCGAAATCTTTTTTTATTTGTTGAACTGCCTTTTCAACTAAGCTGCTAACCGATATCGATTCTTCCTGGCGAGAACCATGGTTTTTATCTGCTTTTCGTTCATCAAAATTTTTAGGTTGCCCTTTTCTTGCCATACTTTTGGAATTGCTCTGTGACGAAATAAATGTAAAAATGAACCTTTTTTTTATCCTCAATTTGTTTCAAATTAATTCTGCCGGAAAAAAAATACCCTCTAAAAAATGTTGAAATTTGATGTCCCTTCCTTAAAAAATTTCTGATTACGCCTCAGACATAAAACATATTCAAAGGGCTTATTTGCGATCTTTTCCGCGTCTACTACCGTTTTTGCGTTTACAATAGTAAACATTCAACCTAATTCAAAATTGCATCCCCCCACCCAAATTTTCTGGATCCACTCCTTGTCTGAAGTAAGCACGTATAAATAGAATCGCTTATCGCGATGATTTATCGGCGATAACAAAATATATGAAAAAAGCGATGTCGGTAATCGAGAAATCAAAACTACTTTGAGCGATAATGATGCTCGGTAATAAATTATCGCCAATAACTATCGCCGATAAATTATCTCAATAAATGCCCATCTCCGCCCCCGGACCCCCTAGAGTCGTTTTTTCCTCAATTTGCTTCAAATTTCCTCTGCCGGAAAACATTCGCTTAAAGGCTAAAAGATGTCACAATTTGGTGCCCTCCCCAAAATAACATTGAATACGTCTCTGACATGAAACATTGACGCCCTATTACGGGCCTAAACGTCTGACGTTTTTGCATTTAGTTAACACTCAAACTAATTCAAATCTGCATCCCCCCACTAAAATTTTTTGGATCCGTTCCAGCTGTAGGGTAAGATTTTTTAAACTTTAGCCACCCCCCAATTGAAAATTCTGGCTACGCCAATGATACACACAAAACAAAACTGTAGCGATAGCGCTTCAGTTTGCAACGTCACGCTTTTCGCTTTGCATATGTTCTATTCTTTGACAGTACATTTGTAGTATGGTTTGATGTACAGGATATATTTTCCGATTCGTTAATTTCTGATGAATCTCTTGTGCTTCGAGAAGCGCCATTTGTCAACTTCGCGTTTTTTCATAAAAAGTTTTATATTTGAAAGTGAATAGCTAATGGTTTGGCTTTTCTCTGGAAATATAAGTTTTTTTTGAGAACTAGATTAGCGTATTGAGCGGAGTTCTACAATTTATGCATGTGGCGTTATCACGCTTTTAGTTAAATAAGATTTGCAGATTTATAGTAGATGAAATAAATTTGTTTACAAGAATAATTATATTTAAACCAACAAATTGGAAAATATCTGTGACTTCTACCGCGAAGCAAACGCTTATTAGTTGGGATAATAAACTGGATTGAAGTCACGGACATACAATCCAAGGTACTGATGGGAAGCTCATTGTTAGATGCTAATATTGTTGCTAGTTTTGGTGACAACATTATTATGTAAAAATAGAGATTGCTTCCTCACAAATGAAAGTGCTTCTAATTTTTTAATAAGGCATTTATATATACTGTACAGTGTACATTTTTTATCGTACCGATACTGGAGCATATTTTAAAACGTTTCAATGTTGAGCCTTAAGATGTAGGCAATAAGTTTACAATCTATATATTAGTCTGAGATTACCATGTAGGCCTACTGTTGTTAGTGCCATCTGTATAAAACCAATACATAAAACACTGTGAGTTGCTTGATTTTGCTAGTATCCATTTCAAAAATTTGGAATATGATCAAATTTATTTTGGCGGTTTAGTACCGGGAATCTGTCAATTATTGAATAATAATTCGAATGAACTATTTTTTTACTGAATTATTTGTTCCAAATTAACCAAGCTGACAGAAAATACCGTACCTAAATACTTGCATAAACAAAGTACATTTTTCAACCAAAATTTATTGCATCGCTGGTAATACTTGTAAACTTTTCTTGCTTTAGATTGAAACAGTACTGATTGGCTAAAAATATAGGAGTGCATACGTTTGATTGTTGATTGGCTTCACCGGTTTTGAGAAAATTTGCCAATCAGTATTTTGCCATTAGCGACAAAATAGACACTTCCTTAAATTAATGTAGGAACTGCATTTACCTTTAATATTGTAAGTTCAAAGTTTGTCAAAATGGTGGTTAAAAGAAAATATTTTGCATTAGCTTGCCAGTATGCTGTGTTCATCCATATAATACTTAATCACAGATATATGATTTAAAGGATGCTATGCATTAACAAAAATTGGATTAGCAGCATCAATACCAATAGTGTAGTTAGTGGTCAGTTAATACAGAATCGGCAATAAGCATGTTTGTCTTACTGCTAATGTTCTTTCACAGACGAACAATGCAAGACTCAATGGAAACATTAAAAGGAAGGACAAAGAATTAAGAAATAAGAAATATGATGATAACATCGAGAAATTCTGCCGAAACACAAAAGCATGGTCCTTGTATGATATCATGACCTTGTAAAGAATCATGAGAAGGCAGCAGAGTAAGTTTTATCTATCGGTAGTTAAGCAATATTATGGACAGTGGCAAAGGACAGTTTTTATTATTTCCGTAGCTGCTTAGTTGCCCAAGGATATGGGTACAAATGTTAAATACTATGAAGAAATTGAGTAGCCTAGGGTAAATTTTGCAATTGCTAGATGAGCGTGAATTGCAGGAGTTGTATTGAAGTTTTACACATTTGGATTTTGTGATGTCAGTATTAACTGTATATTTACGTGGTATTTTCTTACAAACAAAAAATTATTCAGCAATAACTGTTGCATACTGTCTCCAAAATGCTTTGACTATTTTAAATTGTGTGTGATGTGTATATTTTTCTGTGATAAAATTTTCATCCGAGAGTAAGAGATTACAATTATTGAAAATACAAAAAAACAGTTTTTGCAGGTCATCAACTAAGTGATACGCAGTTGGAAAACCACCTTTGACGTGCCAGTTCGATTGATCAGTCATTAGCGAGGGCTGAGGAGAGTAGAGTTGGATAAAACTTTTAAAAACCTTTTGCCTGATTCCAATAAAAAGTTAGAAAGCTTCTTACAGACAAATCCAATCAATGTCTATAATTGCTGTGCTGCCTGTGCCGTCTCGATAAGCGTGAGACAATCAGAGGCATGTTGGTCCAAAGGATATTGTTTCGTCACCGGCACAGACTATCGACTTAGTATTACGTCATCGACAGAGACTAGAGTGTTGTGCTGTTAACTTTTTTTATACAATGAGAGACAACAAAATGTTGTGATTACAAAATGTACTCGCACAAACTAATTGTGACACCCCAGGTTTTATAAATCAACCACATTTTTGTAAATGCTTCAAAATTTCAACATTTTTTGTCTCATGAGTTAGATCTCTTTGCATTTTCAAGCTTTTGCATTTTAATCAGACTATCCTGTTAATAAAAATGATAGCGCGCTGTAGCGTAGCAAGAGGGGGGCGGTGCGCCCAGGGGGCGGCATTTTGGATAAATCAAATCAAAATCTTCATTATACTCGCCGTATTATGCCGAAGCGTGTAACGAGTTGCGGAGCTCATTTCCGCCGCTTCGCGCCTGGGCATCACAGCTCCGAAGAAACGTTGCAACGGTGGCGAGTCGTTGGCGACACTATGCAATTTGACCGGCCCGGGAATCGAACCCCAGACCTCCCGCACCGATAGCGTGCGCTTAGCAACTGAGTCATCTTGCTGTATTGCCCAGTGCTCAGGCACAAAGTAGCGGAAATGGGCCACGCCATCTCGTTTACGCTTCGGTGCATTCCCACGAGTATAAAACAGATTTACTTTTAATGTGTATTTTGTCACAATTGCGTACTGTTTTCTTGTTCGTATTTGGATTATTTGAATTGCTCACACTCAGCCTGCGAATTCAATATAGTCACGAGGCAGTGCACGTAAGTGACATGGACGCTCGTAGGGGGGCCACGGTGCCATGCCCCCCTCCCCCCTTTTGGCCCTGAAATGAGGTGCTAAAACCTAACTTTCAGCTATAATTTTTCAAACTAATAATGGTTACAACCTCCTTTCACTTATTTTAGCGAAGTTTCTTCTATAGACATAAGCTACGAAAATATTTTTGCCTTGGCTGTAGTGACTGCACTCACTGCATGATTTTTTTGGATAAAAAGGTGTGTTAAAATGAGTATTTTTTATGTGTAAACCGCAAAAATTCGTTGGCGGCTGGAGGCTACGCCCCCAGACCCCCTTGGCCTCTGGAAGCTGGAGGCCTCGCTCCTGGACCCCCGGTCGTGTCCTCCTCCCCCCCCTTTTGTCAAATCCTGAGTGTACCACTGCATTTGGGGGCGGCAATTTTTTGAACCGCTCCGGGCGGTAGAAACTCTAGCTTCGCCACTGATAGCACGTGTTCTTATTTTTCAAAACATACGTCAATCTTCATTATACTCGCGGTATTACGCCTAAGCGTGTAACGAGTGGCGGGGCTTATCTCCGCGGCTTGGGGCCTGGGCTACACAGCTCCGAAGAAACGTCGCAGCAGTGGCGAGCCGTTGGCGACACTGTGCCGATTCGACCGGTCCGGGAATCGAACCCCAGACCTTCCGCACCGAGAGCGTGCGCTTAGCAACTGAGCTAACGGCCGGTCTTCAAATCTTCATTATACTCGCCGTATTACGCCGAAGCGTGCAACGAGTTGCGGGGCAACGAGGCAACTGAGCTAATGGCCGGTTATATACGACAATCGTATTATTACATGCCTGATGTTTTAAATTGTAGGCCTACAGTGTTTCGAGCTGATATTACTCATATTTTATTTAATGTGTAATAGCAATATGTGTTATCATTTTACTCATTGATGCGTTGATTTAATCCGTGTGTGTACCCCAATAAATTTGATTTATTGATTCTTTTGGAAGCTTCTAATACTATTTCAGAAACTTGTTCTTCCGGTAATAATCAAAGACAGAGGCTAATGCAAGAACTCCAACTTTTTTATTGACGTTTCGCTCAGCAATTCACGCCGAGCTTCCTCAGAATAACGCCTTGGTCTGAGCATATCATTTTTTTGAAGTTCTTGGCCTGTTGCAATTTGGCCTTCCCTAAATATTCCGCTGGCTACGCCCCTGACCCTAACCAGTGACTTGATCTGTGAACTAACCTGTGAGTTTGATCTGAGTACTGTTTGTGGTCTATTTTGAATGAATAAAGTTAATTGAAATATCTTTAGCTATCTTGAACCTAACAGCAATACAGGTATGATTACTAGCCTACTCAGTCCATATTCATGCTACCGTAAAGTGAGCTTTTAATGTCATCTTTTTTGCCCTGATTAACCGTTAGTTCATTTTTAGATAAACTTTGGCATTCCCAGCACTGAAAATAGATCCTATGCTTATGATTCGGAACTTGGCCTATTGGAAAAAGACTCACGTGTAAAACAATGCTGTGTTATTTAGTATTGCCTCACCGGCAAATTATTGTTGCCCTATAATGGCAAGTGCTAAGACGTAATATTATGATAAACTGCCAGTTAAGAATGGCATGAAAAATGCCTTGACGAGAAAACTTTCCAAGTAAATGTGACTCATGAGGGGTTGACTAGCTTTCGTACACATAAATTCGGTCTATGGGGCGCCGTTTGGAAAAAAACTATTCGTTTTGTAAACCATGTTTTTTGAGCTTCTTTAGACCATAGTTTGTCCGATATAATGGAAATGTCCTATTTATATGTCGGACAAAATGTACTCTAAGTCGGACCAAAATACACGCGCAAAATAAGTCGGACAAAATCGTTTTTTTCTAAACGGCGCGCCACACGCCTTTTGGAAAAAAAAACGATTTTGTGACTTCCATTTTTCTAGCTTATTTGGATTATAATTAGTCCGATATATACATCGGAAATATCCGACTTATATATCGGACAAATTGTGCTCAAAGTCGGACCAAAAAACACACGCAAACAAGTCGGATATTTCCGACTTATATATCGGACAAATTCGCCGTTTGGAAAAAAACTACACGTTTTGTGAACCATATTTTTTGAGCTTGTTTAGACTCAAAAAGCATGGTTCACAAAAGATATAGTTTTTTCCAAATAGCGCCCCATACATATCGGACAAATTATGGTTTAAATAAGCTCAAAAAACATGGTTCACAAAACGTGTAGTTGACCTAAGATAGACCCTTGAGGGACACCAATATTTATAGACTTGGTACAAGATTGTTGGTTGTTAATAGAAACAAATTGTTTTCGCGATGTGAGATAACTCTCAATTAAGAAATGAGCTGGTCCTCGTACACCGTAATGGTATAATTTATGCAATAAAATATGATGAGACACAATATCAAACGCTTTACGCAGATCCATCAAAAGTAAGGCTGTATAAGAATTGTTTTGCATCGCATCATAAGTGAGAGTAGTAACATCTAACAATGCATGAATAACACTATGCTTTTTCCTAAATCCACATCGGTAGTCATATAACACATTGTGTTTGTTAAAAAAATTTACTAATCGATGTTTGATCAGTTTGTTAAGAACTTTAGATAGCGAAGATAGGAGAGAAGTTGGACGATAGTTACTAACTAGTTTTTTGTTACCGGATTTATGAATAGGAATGACCTTAGCTGTTTTAAAGATTTGGGGAAATACACCAAGTTCAAATACACATTCAAAAAATAAAGATAGCACAGGGCTTAAGATTTTGTTTTCAATTCGTAAGAAATATGATGAAATGTTGTGGTAACCAGTAGCTTTGTGGGGATTTAAGGAATTTATGGCATTGAAGATTTCTACTGGTTGAGGCGGGTCAAGAACAATCGTTTGCGATACAATTTTTTTCAAAAACATTTTGAAGTTGACTTCGCTAGAATGTCTGATACTTTGTGCAATAGAGCGACCAATTTCGACAAAATGATTGTTAAATGTAAGTGCAATTTCATTGGCATTTTCAACAGTCCGATCATCAACATTTAACTCAGTGGGGTTCAAGCTTGTTGAACTCTTGGAAAGAATTACTGTTTTAATAAATTTCCATATTTCTCTGAGATTAGAATTTCGATCAGTAATGGCAGAATGATAATACAACTTCTTAGATAGATTTTTTACTCTACACTGTAGTTAATTTATTTGCATAAATTTTATAAAAGGATTTTTCGAAATGGCTACCCCCCAGAAAAAATGTTTTGTATAATATTTGCTTGTTTTTAATGGAGATAAGAATTCCTTTTATTATCCAAGGTCGTTTTTGCAGACGCTTTTACCTTCTAGATGCAGTTTGTAATGGAGCATGAGTCTCAATCACGTCCGAGATTGTCTTAATTAAACGACTGAAGTTGTCATTCAGCGATTGAGGAGTTAAGGGAGAATGAATTAAGTCGTAGGTAAGAGGCGTTAAAGATGCCTCCAAATCACAAAAAATTTGTCAACATCAATCGATTTAATATTTCCTAAAATATTTGTGGCTGTTACACTAATTACTGTACATTGATGTGGCTGTCACTGTGCTAATTTCTTTTTAGTAATTTAAACTACTCTATGTAAGTTTGATACGCATGTGGTACAATGTGTAGCAAACCAAAATACTGTAAACTTCAAAGTCTCGCGAGAATCTTGGAAAAAGTTTTGGCATCTATTATGAGGTATACGTACTGATTATTTCAGACAATCTTAATAAGAAAAAAACTTCTTAACAATCTCAAACTGCACAATATTACTAGAGCCCAACAACCAAGAAAAGCTTAACACCAATATGACCTGATATAAACAACATAGCTACTGTTCCCTCTAAGTTTTTAGCAAGTGCGAATTTGCTCAAATAGAAATTTTAAGAAAAATTTTGCCCAATGCTTTTGGGGGATAAAGGACGAGAGATCAAATTTACGTCTCAAAGTTTATGAAATGTTTATTCTGCATCAAAGCATTGAACACTTTGATTCAATTTCGGCTAAGTCACATGCCCAGTTGGCGAGCTAAAAGAAAAATCAAAAAATTTTACCCAAAATTTCTCACTTTTCTCAAATTTCTCACCTTAGAGGGAACAGTGAACAACTGAACATAGCCTATGTGATTTAAACTATGCGACAATAATTATGCAGCGTAGAGGCATTTTAGTTACAAACAGCAAAGGTTTGAAAATGTCCAGTTCCGTAAGGAAGGAACCAAAATTAACCATGCTCTATAAAATGTCATGTTACCCTAATCGAGCATCAAAACTACTATCTCAAAATGCAGAGTAAACCCGTAAGATACGTTCTGTTAACTTTCAGGAAGTCTACATTACACTAACTAATCATCATTGCTAAAGATTCAGCAATTACACAGTGGGGTATAACTCAGTGTATTATAATCATAAGATACAGAAACTGAGAAGTTTCACTTTGAGGTGGTTCAGCTTTAATTAGAGATAAAAACAAGAAATGGTTCAGACAAATTGTTTGCTGTGTTTCAATGCAAAGAGTTTTGTTACAATGAATTTTTTTAGGGGAGGTTAAATTTGGGATGACTAAAATCGATTTTAATGGTTTGGTTCAAGTAAACATTAAGAGAAGTGTTTTTTGTAGTTTCCGCATTAATTCTTTTTGAGGGGGGCCTTATTTTCAAAGGGAATTCTTTTTGAGGGGGCCTTATTTTTAAAAGTGGCAAAGGAGTGGTTCCTATTCGGAAGAACTGAAACTAATTCCAATGATGTAAAATGGTTCAAGTTTACAAAAAAAGTGTTTTTTTATATGGTTCTAAAACTAAACTAAAAGTGATTTAAAATAAAAAAAAATAATAAAATAATTAAAAAAAAATTAAAAAAAAAAATAATTTAAATTAATAAAACGATTAAATAAAAAATTATGAAAAAAACAAAAAAATGATTTAAATTAAATAAAAATAACTATAATTTAAATAAAAAATAAAAGTAAAAAACAAAAAATAAAAATAACTTAAATTAAAAATAATTTAAAATAAAAAAACTAAAATTAATTTTATTGATATGGTTCAAGTTTAAAGATAAAAAAATTTTTCATACTTAACACGATGATTCTTTTTGAGGGGGGGCCTTCTTTTTTAGGGGGAGCCTGTGTGACCGCACGATTCGCACATTCCTAAGACCACCACTGCTGACGACCAGTAGGCCTACGATCTACGCGTACTCTATTATTCAGGAATTGAATTAAGATTAATTTTTTGTACCAGTTAGCACAGTGACTACACCGCCAGCAGAAAATGGCTGCTGCTTAGGCGACATTTACGACACAAATCAAAAGGAATGGAAACTAAGCAATGAACTCATTTACATTTGAAAAGAATTGTAAATAAATTTCCAGGTAATTAAATGGTTACCCAATGTTGAAAAAAAAAACGGTGCATGATGCAATCTCATCCAAAACGTAAAAACTTTTCATTTTTACAAAAAAAAAGATAATATAGTGAGTTTCTCCTGAAACAATAAAATTTTAAACTTCGAAAAAATATTATGTGTCTATGCCAACAGGCCGACAATGTTGTCCATACGTGCACTAGGCCTATACGTAGTACATGAAAAAGTCAATAGTAAGAAAGCAGAATTTTACAGCATTTTGTGATGGTTTTAAACAGTAAACACACCCAGCCTCTTTAAATCTTTCGGAAAAGTGTGCCCATTGAATTTTAGCATGCTGAGTTCAGGGGCGGATCCAGAAAATTTTAGTGGGGGGATGCGGTTTTGAATTAGATTGAATGATAACTGAATGCAAAAATGTTAAACCCGAAAAAGAGTGTAAATAAGCCCTTTTTAGAAAATGTGTTGGTGTATATTCAAAACTTTTTAGCAGCAAAATTTGACATTTTTAAGCGTATTTTTTCTAGCAAAGTTGAATTTGAAGCAAATAAAGAAACAAAAATGATTCTAGGGGGGTCCGAAGCAAATGAAGAAACAAAAATGATTCTAGGGTCCGGGGGCATGCTCCCCCAGAAAATTTTTGAAAATTTACATACAGTAATGGGCATTTTAGCGCTTTTCGGACAATTTGTAACGCAAGTTTTGTTCTTTTGCCCCTAATTAATCCTTCACCAAATACATTCCATTTTGTTCGCACATTCTCGATTTATGCGTGGCTAAAGGTCTGTTTGCACTAAATGCAATTTAATTCGATTTGTTGTCGTACGAAATTTTTTTACATTTTTTGACTAAGCAGTTGATAGAAATATCTCTACACAACTCGAACCCCAACAGTTTTGCTTTTTATCGGTTATTTTGTAAAACACCTTACGATTGTTTTCTAAAATGCCGTGCAAAGTGACGTACAGTAGTTTTACGTCATAACTTCTATCCGTTTCGTGACCTACGTTAGCCTACCTTTCGTACGAAAAGTCGCATCGCTATTTGTGTAAACACACCTAAAGGGGTAAGAATTATTGTTGAATCGAAAAGGTTCGAAATTGTGGAAAATTTTTTTCATCAAAAACATTGTTGAAATTTGCATCCCTGACCCCCCCTGGATCCGCCACTGGTTGAGTTTGTCCATACGCTATTGATATTTTGCATATTTTTCGAAAACACAAATTTCAAACAACGATAAAAATGTGTCGCTTATTTTTTTTAATCGTTTCTAAAGCAATTAAACTGTGCCGAACATTAAAACTCATTTAGTTCCGTTCATAGCTAATGTTTCGACAAAAAATAGGTTGTGTTGCCATCACCAACTGAGCAAACTTAATTCAGCTCGGGCAGAACAGAATTATGCTTCTACTTTTGGATGACGATAGTTACATGTCCTGTGTTCAAAACGTTCAGTAGAGTCATAATGAAAATAAATACATTTGGCATACAATAGCTTTTTTCCAAGACAGTGAACACTGTTTTAACCTTCAGGTCTCATCGGTACAACTTGCGCTAACATCATTTAATCAAAGCATTACATTTCGTGAGTAGAAATTTTTTACTTGTGATTGGCAACTATACCAGCTGCAAAAACCCACAAAAAACTCTAACTGCCAAAGCCGTTCGCTCGCGAAAAAGCGGTAAACATGGGGAAAGATACTGAAACAGCATTTATTGACATTCACGCTTTCGCAATTATAAAAAGCAATTTATTTTTGGTGTTTATAAAGCAAAATGAATAACTCAAAATTAATGCAGGTTATTGAAAAAAACTCATCATTTGAATACGAAAAATCTTTAAACCCAAAATACGTCCGATCAAAAAGTCTAAACATCACCTATTATGTAACCCAAACTTATAGAAATGAAGGCTTTCCCACCATCTGCAAGCTCTATTTTTACGTATGCGGCGACGACCAGGTACTGTGGTATTTAATAGCAAAGTTGACATTGAGTAAGCATGTCTGTTCCACCATACGCCAATGCTATTGATACGTAGGCCTATACGTAAATAAATAACTGAGGTTAATTTTAAATTATGTTGAACTCAAAATTCAACTCTAATTGAACTAGACTGCGAAGTGCGAAATGAGCTTGTCTGCTCTTCGAGTCAGCAGCTACCTGGCAAATAAGTCAAATGCGATCGGCTCCAGACGCGAATGGAACCCGTCACGTAGGATCTGTCTCCTGCGCGCGGTACAGCCACGTGTCAGAGTCAGAGTTGTCAACGGGCCGAAGATTTTGGGGCCGGCCCGGCCCGAACCCGATTTTTCAAGCCCGAACCCGGCCCGAACCCGAATCCTAATTTATCAGTCCGTCCGAGCCCGATTTTAAGCCCGAAATTAAAAACATCACATTACCTTTTGAAGAACTTGTGATTAAAATGAAAAGACGTAATATTACTCATCCACAGTCACACTAACGACGGACAGCAATGAATGTTTATATCCAACAGTTAAGAATACGGAATTAAGCAGTAAAGCCAGTAACCACTGTAGTGTGCCTGCCCTACGGGCCTGATATCCATAACTTTTAGTAGCTAAGATAAATGAACGAAATAAATAAGCAAGCACAAACGAAATAAATAAATAAGCAGACTTGAAGCAATAGAAAATCATCAATTCAGCAGCGCGGCGGAATTGATGATTTCTATCGCTTCAAGTCTGTCCGGCAACAAGCGACTACGTCGCTCCGTTAACGTCAGACCACAGGAGGAAAAGTCGCGTTCCGACTGAGCACTGGAGCTCTGACTGGCGAACAGCTTTCGCGCAACTTTGCTCAGGATCGGAAAAAGTCCTTTGTTTGCGCGCCAATAAGTTAGTGGATTTGCATCATTAGCTTTGCCGTCATTCCCTTTATACGATTGGAGCTCCTGTAACAATACAGAAAATAAATACTGTTTTATCACAAGGTTTAATTTAATGACATGCGTAAGTTCTGGGATATCGATAAACAACCGCCCCAGTAAATTTCAGTCAGCAACATGACAACTATTTTAGAAAAAATGCTTATGTTTATTATTAGAAATGTTCTATAATGTACCTTGTTCAGACTTTCTCGGTCAGCACTGCTGATCATCCCATCCTCTGCCATGTTGTCAGGAGTGCTTAGTACATTTCTGCCATTCCGAAAATCTGAGAATGGGTCGCTGTCGTCTGATATTTCGACTCTAGCTCGCCTTTGTGGAGGACTGCCTCGATGTAGTGAAGCTGAAGCATACTGAGTCGCGTGCTCCATGTGCTGTATGATCCATTTGTCAATGTCCGACAATAATCTTGACTTGAAAAGTATATCGCTAAGAGATCTATCGGGCACGAAGTCAAATTTCTTGAAATCGGGATCTAGAAAGGTAGCCAACCAGTGATGCGCTTTCAAAGACTCAAACAGAGTTCGATCCACAATATCTCTGAATTGAGTCTTCAAGATTCCGATTTCTTTGCTGTCACTCTCCAACGGTTGAGCCAGATCAACTGCTTTATAATACGTAAGCACGACATATTGGATGGTAGGTTTGGAGTTAAATTGTAGCGCTTTAAATAGATTACCAAACGGTTTCAAAAACCCCAATAAATTTTCGTTCAGTCTTCGATTAACTGACGCCACAAGGATTGCTCGATCACGATGTGGTTCGGCAAGAATTCTCATCAAAGTATCATAACTTTCGTTTATTGAGTGAACTCGATCACAGAGGCCTTGCCAACGTCTGGTAGATGATCCTTTCTTTACAGTTAGTGGAAGCTGTTCCTGCAATCCAGATGCTTGGTTGCAATATTTTACTAGCGCAGCGGCAGCACTGTCGTGCTCCAGCAGCTCTGGAGACAGATTACATGCTCTAGACCACATAGTCGTAAAGCAAGTGTGAAGACGATGAGCAAAACAATCCAAACGGCCAGATCTGTCCATTTTTTCAAACGCAGCCACGATATTGGCTGCATGGTCGGTTGTAGCAGTCACATTAGTGGGATTAATATCATATTCCAAAAATATATCCTGCATTACTTGGATGATATTGTCAGCAGTATGGCGTTCCGTACCGAAATGACGGACCGCCAAAAGGTGGTGTTTCAGATCAAAATTTTGATTTATCCAAAACGCATGCATGTCAAGGTAGGAAGAATGCTTATAATCATCTGACCACATATCCACAGTCACAGCTAAAGAGTCTGCATTTTGAGGCTCGACCAAATCATTCTTCAACTTTAGTTTAACTTCTTTTGCCTTACTTTTGCAAAAGCTGGAAATAGTGTTCCGCTTATACAAAAAATCTTTTACGTTACAATGGCCATGCTTGGCGGCTATGTTTGCAACTGTTTGTAATAAACCGCACAAGCCATCTGCCTCTAAAGCATTGAAAGAATGATAGTCTCTTACGCAAAAGTCCAACTGCGCATTTTTGATGGCTAGCTTCTCGGCATCATTAAGCTTCATCTTTTTCACGAAAGGCAAAGATTGTTGTATTAGCGGCTGAGGCTGAGAGCATGTTTCAGCATGACGTTTTATGTGGGATGACCCAGTCAGTTTATTGTCGAACCTCATAACAGTTTTGCAATTTTTACAAATAACAAAACCAGGAACCGTAGCAGTTGAATTTGATGCTGATGCGTCTTCATTTTCTACACATATACTTAAAGTGGAAAACGATTTCCAAAATTCTGCACGACCAGGTGATCCCGTGTACTGAAATTTGGTAGGGTTCTTTTGAATTTCCAAAGACAGTGCTTGAGCCGTTTGGAAGATGTGAGATGACATCGAGTATGGCTATTGATGAAAATTTAATAACTACGAAATTATATTCTATCACCTACTGTATATCATCTAACAATATGTCAGATGTAAAGTTAAAATACGACAAGCTAGAGTGATATGGCATTTGCTCTTTCGCTCTTCTAGGCTACTCTGCCAATAAAATAAAGGTACATACTGTAGGCCTGCCGCTTACGCATGTATACTATACATTGCATAGTGCATGTTTTTGCTGCTTCAGTATATAAATTGTAATAAATTCGGTTTAGGCCTGCCTGCAAAAATACAACTAGGCTAGCAGCTGCTGGCCGAGTGGATAGAGCGTCTACTTCTGGAGCTGAACTGCTGTAGATACGGGTTCGATTTCGAGTTGGGTCAAACTAATGACTTGAAAATTGGTACCGATATCCACAGCTTTCCAGCTTGGCGCATTTAAAGGGACAGTAGGCTACGGGTATGCCTGGATAACAAGCCGGCAAGTTCACTTGTGCAGTAGGGAAGTGCACTTCGCCGGATTTCTCATTTCTCTGTGGTAGAGTCATAGACAGATGGCAATGAAGCGGCTGCTTGAATCCAAGCTCGAAACGCACTTCGCTCTTTTCTGGCCGAGGAAACTCGTCAAACAAAGCAATAAACTATATATAGCCTATACTTCTTCTTCGGGCTTGACGCATAATGGCGTAGCCTGGATAATACAATCTAGCTCAAACGAAGATAGCCTACTAAACTGGACTAATTTGGCCTATGCCTTTTTCTCTTGTTAGGCTATATCTTTTGACGAAAAGGAATGCTTTAATACCTGATCTACGATATATTCACGCTTTCAATCCTAAAATTGGTGTAAATCTTTAATATTATTAAATTACTACGGCTTTTTACAGTAAATTCTTGAGATCAAAAAGAAATTACGCCCGGAGTTCCTCAAAGCTAATTAGTTTTTTCCTGTTTTTACTGGTTATAAATTTATGATCGACAAGCCACTTATGAGATCATAAAGTTAGCTTTGTCAGAGGCATTCTATCTCTCAATCCTCAGCGTATGATATCACAATACTTTGCTAAATTGCATTGATTTGTATGAAACAAAGTCTAACACTGCTTTCGAAGGCAGACAATTAGTGTTCTCTTTACTTTATTCCAGTAAAAAGGCGAAAACCTTATCGCTTACTGAAAACTTCGATTTTACTGAGGCGTGCAGCCCGATTCAAGCCCGACAATTTTTCAAAATCCAGGCCCGAGCCCGGCCCGAACCCGGCCCGAACCCGACCCGACCCGAAAAGCCCGAGCCCGATTGACAACTCTGGTCAGAGTTGCCATATGATCAACAAGAAAAAAGTCCAAAATTAACCTCGAAATAGTCCAAATTTTCAATCATTACAAATAAGTCCAATTCACCGCCCGAATCAATTGATGACCAAAAAAAAAGGTCACCAAGTCTGCAGGTGTACAAAAAAGTCCAAATTAATTGCAAAAAAGTCCAATTCTTTGCCCATAATCAAGTAATGAGCAAAAAAAAAGGTCACCACATCCACAGGTGTCCAATTTTCACTATTTGTTGTCTGTCAATGCGCAAATACAAAATTGCAATGCGTAGATTCACTTTATTCAACAAACTTAAAAAATGTCCAAACTTTCCTTTTAATTAGTCCAAAGGTCCAAATAACTTTTTTTCGGTCCAAACAAGGTAAAGAAGGTCCAAATTTCGCGAATTCGGACCTAGAATGGTCCAATTTGGCAACCATGCCACGTAGCAATGGCTTTTGCTCAGATGGTAATAGCGAGTTCACCGAACTTACGTAAAACAAATAATAATCGATCAGCTTATGAAACCCACAAAAAATTTAAATTAACGCACTTCTACTTTATTGACGAATGCTACCGAAAATTTTCACGACGTAAGCAATTTATTGATAGAAATCTTAACATGTTTTTTTGAAAACAACCATCCCAGCGTTACGTTTTTTTACAAGAATCGAAGGTTTGAAAGGGGTACCTAAAATGTTAGTGGAATCTGGTCAATTTTGATTAAACTCGACCGTTTTGAAGATACCATGCCAAGGTCAGAGAGGGATAACTGCAAAATGTTTTCTTAACTATGAATTAAGGGTAACTACAGTCGAAGTGTACGCTAAAGAAAATAGCCACGAAAATCTGTTCAAGTTTGATTGAATGTATTCAGAGCTGGAATTCCAATACGACCGCTCAGATCAGTTTTTGGCCATTTGAAGACAATGATGTTGATGAGCCTGGCCTGAATATTACTGGCCCAGCCGAAAATCTGCTCATTGGTTTTATGCTTTTGACAAGGTGCTGAGGTTATTTTCAAATTATAATGACCAAAAAATTCAGCATATTGAGGAATATTGCGAAGTGAGCTACCACTCTAGAAATCAGTAGCCAGCCGATACAAATGTCAAGTGAGATTCATTCCAGCCGGGAATCGAACCCGTCACGCAGGATTTGCAACTTGCGCGTACCGCCAGGCCATGGTACCAACAAAGTCAATGGCAAGCAGCAACTTATGTTTAAATAAACTTGGCTCACAATATTCAAAATAATTCGTTTTTTCTGAGCAATATTCAGTGTTTTTGTTTTGTGTTTTTCCTGCAATAATTTTCAAATACAAGTTTAGTAAGAGAAAATGAGCCTTAAGATTCTTCCAAATGCAAAATTTCACTAACCTATCATTTTTTCGGACACACATTCAGACTTCCAGAATTTTGACGAAACGCGATATTGATTACTAGTACTACATTGCATTGCAGAAGCGACGGAGAAAAAATTACATCGACTTCCATCCGTAAAGTGATGAAAGCAGTGGTAGACTCCCTACCACGAGGTGGTAAAATATTGAAAACAGATTATCTTTGTAAAAACCTTATTGAGTCACGTTGTTTATAGGAAAACTTATGCGATCCCAATTATTTTTTAAGTGACACTGCTGTAATGGCTGTACATAATCACTGTCGTGTTGACTCAAATGTTTTTCCGAATTTCGTAGAACTCGATGAAAATATATGGCCACCAAAAGATACACCGCAAAATACAAAACATGGATGGATCGGTATTTGGATTGCTTGGACATACAATGAAATAAACCAGTTGTCCCAAATTTTAGGCAAGACGGTGGTTAGACGAAAAATCAAAGCGGGTCCAAAACTGCATGGCATTGTAACAGAACAAACAAAGCTCTACTGCATTTATCTTTTCGTGTGAATTAACCTTTAAAATATGATCATTTACAAATGAACAAAATGACCATGTCAATGCTAATATTGTCAATATTTACACGTAATGCTATGTAACCGTGCCGGGACAACTTGTTCGGATGACGAATACGATTGCCGATGAGGAAGAAACTACTATGAAGCTTCGCCCCTTCCTCCCGCTTGTATTTCTAAACGGTGGCGATGTGATGGAATGCGAGATTGCCCAGACGGCAGAGATGAGGACAATTGCATTTGCCCACCTGAATTCTTCCAATGTGGTTGCGATATGGGCGGAGAATGTGATGTTCGTTTTTACTGTATTCCCGAGAACTATCTTTGTGATGGGGTTTAAGATTGTGAGAGCTACAAAGATGAGAGCGTTCGAGACTGTGGATTTAACTGTTCAGACAGCTTCAGTATCAGAAGCATGTATAAATGTGATGGAAAACGAGATTGCCCGAATTTCAGAGATGAAATGGACTGTCCAGAAGCTCCTCCAGGATTACCATATGCTTGTGTTTGCGCCAAGAATGACTTTAGTTGCACTGGCAATGTTTCTTTTTATTCAGACAAAGGTGAATAAATTTGATAATACAAATTAACTATGATACTACTGCACAATAATTACGTGACGAAAATAATTGACCATTCTTATTTATACCAAAATCGCATCAGCAAAATCCGTAGCCTGTACTGTCATAGTTATGGGGCGCCGTGTGTAAAGCTACGCAATATATAATTTTGCATCATTTTTTTGGTTAATTTTGGTTAAATTACGTGCAATATCATATACTGTTGCAATTTATGTATATTGCTGCAATATGTGTTAAATTGTTGCAATTTATGTATATTGCTGCAATTTGTGTAAATTGTTGCAATTTACGTATATTGCAAAAAAACTTTAAATCGGCTTTTAATTGCCATGGTGATATGCTAACTAAAACAGTCAGTGTTGCCCTTTCCCTTTTTCCATGAGCTCATGTAGTGTACTGGACTGAGGCGCTGTTGTACTGACTGTGTACTGTGCAGTGTGCGCTTATTGGTTTGGCTAAAACATTTAAGCTACTGGTTAAATGAATTATTTAAGCTACTACTGTTAAGCTACTGGTACCGGTATCCTTTGGAATAGCAGCAGCTAGACTAGACTAGACTACCGGTATAGGGGTAACAACTAGTATCAGCTCCCAGGACCAGTTGGGTTAGATTAGAATTAGGTTCAGTTGGGTTAAATTTAGTTAGGGTTCGTTCAGTTACAAAGTATCGGTAGACTAGTTTGACATTTTTAATTTTACAGTTTACCGTATGTAACTGGCTACTGGTGTATCGGTGTGCTGATCTGCTGATGTCAGGATGTAGCCTACCTGCTTTTTGTGGACAGATCACAGAAGTCACTGTAATCTGACATGTTTCAGCCATACAGCACAAGCCATTCTGCATTAGCAACGAGATAGTAGTATGTCACAAAAACATAGGTTGAGGTAGCTAGACTTGGCCTAATGTCGGGTCACTGGTACTGTACTTTAAAACAAGATTTTTCAGATACCGATATTTTGTAACTGAACGAACCCTAACTAAATTTAACCCAACTGAACCTAATTCTAATCTAACCCAACTGAACCTGGGAGCTGATACCAGTTGTTACCCCTATACCGGTAGTCTAGTCTAGTCTAGCTGCTGGTATTCCAAAGGATACCGGTACCAGTAGCTTAACAGTAGTAGCTTAAATAATTCATTTAACCAGTAGCTTAAATGTTTTAGCCAAACCAATAAGCGCACACTGCACAGTGCACAGTCAGTACAACAGCGCCTCAGGCCAGTACACTACATGAGCTCATGGAAAAAGGGAAAGGGCAACACTGACTGTTTTAGTTAGCATATCACCATGGCAATTAAAAGCCGATTTAAAGTTTTTTTTGCAATATACGTAAATTGCAACAATTTACACAAATTGCAGCAATATACATAAATTGCAACAATTTAACACATATTGCAGCAATATACATAAATTGCAACAATACATGATATTGCACGTAATTTAACCAAGAAATGATGCAAAATTATATATTGCGTAGCTTTACACACGGCGCCCCATACATAGTAGCTAACTCTGTACGTAATAAGACCAACTTCAATATTTACTCGATGATGCTCCCTTTTTATGATTGGATCAGGGCCGAAACTAGGCAATGCGGGCCCCCCCGAAATCATCTTTCCGGGCCCCCTAACATTTTTTTCTGGGATGGTTATACAAAAGAGCGAGCCCCGAAGGGGCGATGTCAAGCTAGGGGGGTCTGGGGGCATGCCCCCCCAGAAAATTTGACGGAATTTGACCTTAGTTTGGAGGCTTTTTGTGCGTTTTGAACCTTTAAAATTCCTCAGTTTTAACAAGGTTTAATAGTTTGCTTTACTAGGTCCCTTCCAAACCCACTAAAATAATGCTGCAAGCAAACTCTACTCTAACATTTCGCTACGTATGCGAAGAAAAAACGTTTTTAGGGCTTATTTTTGCGCCTTTCACTTGAGGATGATGGGCCCTTGGTATGCTACTAAACGTTTGTTTGCTAGGTTTGCAACTGCTATTTTTTGAAAAATTTGCTATTTTTCGAAAAACCATGGCCAAAAGCATAAATATGATACGGGGGCCCCACATCGCGCGAGTTAAGACAAAAAGTATGTTGATTGTTGAAACTTAGAATAGGCCTATTTACTACGTACAGAATATTTACGGGGCCCCCTTTCTGTGCGGCCCCCCCGGTTTCGTGGTTCGGGGGCGCTAGTTTCGGCACTGGATTTGATAATGATATAATTTTTGGTGGTATTGAATTAAATAATATCAACAAAAATCGAAAAATTTAAATAATTTAAAATACGTTTTTGATAAATGTGGTATTGTTTTTTAGCTCAAAAAACGTTTTTGGCATTTTAAAGATTTATTTGCAGCATTTATCGTCAATTTAGTATACACTTTCACAAGTCAGCAGCGTGATACCGGATGGCTCATTGAATGTTTCAAATAATGATTCTGTCAAATTCATACAATTTTTGCTGTGTAAGCTTAAAACAGAACAAAATGTTGTTTTCCGTAAAATTCACTTTAAATATCATTCTGTTAACATAGTCAGATTGGTAACGAATATTTTTTTTTAGAAAAGTGCGACGGGGAGAAGTTTTGCAGTGATTTTAGTGATGAATGGAATTGTACTTGTCCTGAAGATAAACCAGTCCCATGCAATTGCAACGATGGAGAAAATTTTAATTGCAAAGGACAATATGCTTGCTACAGTAATTCCAGTACGTTTATCAGAAATTCAATTTTTTTGCTTAAAAACATAAAAACCATCAAGAAGTTCCATCCCAATTTTAAAATAGCCAATCGTTGCCACGTAACTTTGTAATGTTTCTATAAATGTACGCTGAACAAATTTTAATTTTGACCTAATTTAATATTTTGATATTGCCTTGATTCATAAATTAAACTATGTTACGCTCGGGAACAGCATTTCTTAGATGGGTGTAGATATAGCGGTAGCTAAAGGGAGTCTAGCTCCTCCTAAATTTATGGTTATCCTTGCTAATGCGTTGATGCATACGTCGAGACGCAAAAAACTGCAAATAAAAATTTACCGTTCCTAAAAAATCTTGAAGCCGACCGCACAAACTTGCTTTTTAGAGTAGGTTAGGCAAATAAATTTATTAGAAGTATAATGTCTAGCCTATATGTTTAACTTGCATTAATCGTTAGTCGATTTAAAAACCAAAGTTTGCTGAATTAGCACGTGTTTAGGTAGGTGCGATCTCATCTTAGATTGTGAGGATCGTTCTGATGAAAAAGGTTGTTTCATTCGTTTTTGCCAAGGCAATGATTTAGAGCCTTGTGATTGCAATCGGCACAACAACTTTACTTGCAACGAAGATTACTATTGCTACAGCACATCAGGTGAAATATTGAGTCAACATGAATGAAAATTAAGCTTAGTTAAAATGAAATCTGTGTGGGTAGTGAATTACTCTCATTAATTATTTGTGCAAACGAGCGATATCGCAACCCTAAAAAAACTGAAATTTTTTCGTTCTTCCCCTAAGTTTTTCTTTTACAAATCACTTCAACTAAGATTAGTTAAATTTCTTGACGTTTCGTTACTTCTAGCGGCTATATATTCGTCAGCACGACAAAGCGTTACAAGTTAAAACTATACATAGCTACTTTTCTCCAAAAAAATGCGATGGCTGGAGTGACTGCAACGACGGATCGGATGAGAAAGATTGTGATGACAATAGTACTGAAAACAGTACCGGTAGTTGTTTACTGTAAAGTGTGCTTGCACTTGCTGACACGATTGCCCTGTCAAGAACAAGTTTAATTATACGGACGAGAGTGGCAATAAAGTCGAAATCGACTTCGCAATCACTCGGTTTACGGCTGACGGTAAGTCCGGATGAAAAGAAAGGTGTCGTAAGAGTTAATTTTTCATCATTTTTAGTTTGAAATAAAAATTCGTTTTTGAACCCATGCGAACTGCTGAATTTCCAATATGATGTCTTGTAGTGTGACAAATTTCTATTCTTTTCCATTTACTTTGCAGCTAAATTTCGAAGTCGAGCAATATTGCATAACGCCTTGCAGCTTTCAATTGTGTCTAGCCAAATTATTGCAAAGAATCTTAATTTCTGTGTTCCCACAAAATCTTCCTGTTTCCAACATTGCGATTTGACAACTGCATTCACATCTGCTTCGGTTATCTGAATATCTTCCCCAACCTGTTCCTCGTGAATTTGTGTCGATGTAGCAGCATCAACTGAGTTTAAAAGATCACTAAAGTGTTCTCTCCACCGCTTCAAAATAGCATCCTGATCTTTCAAAGTGACGCCTTTTGAATCTTCGATGAAGAAAGCGGCTTGAAATATTTTTTCACGCAAACGGCGAATGGCTTGCCATTTTGAAATCATCGTCTAACCTTTTTCCGAATTCCGTCCAGGCCCTTTTCGATGACGGTTTAACTTTTGTGGCTGCCACCTTACGTGCTTTAGAGTACTGCGAACGAAGTGCAAGTGATGACTTATTAGCAAGCCAGGCCTTATAGGCCACTTTTTTTCACGAATAGCTTCTTCAACTTCTTGATTCCACCAAGGAGTTTTTTTCTTGGTGGAATCAAGAAGTTGAAGAAGCTATTCGTGAAAAAAAGTTTTCGTCCCTCCAACACGCTTACGTCCGCAACAGTTAGTTGCGAACGTAATGACTGCTGTTTGAAACAAACACCACTCAGTTTCAATGTCTTCAGTAGAGGCTGGAAGTTCTTTGAACGTAGATGCAAAGCTGTCTGCAAATGCAGTTCGTACTTCTTTGTCAGCCAATGATTCCCATTCAATTCGATCAGTTTTTCGTGATCAAAAAATCTTTCATTTTCTCAAGGGTTTCAAAGCTTTCAACGTGCAGACAACTAGGTGGCGGTCAGTTGACAACTCCGCCCCTCTTTTAACACGAACATCAGACACGGTAAAACAAGTCCGCCGAAACGAAACAAAAATCAATCAGGGAGCGTTGTCCCAAGGAGTCTCTGTACCAGATGTACTTATGAATTCTTTTGTGCTGAAAAAATGTGTTTATTATGCACAGTTCATTGATGGCGCAGAACTGCAATAAACACCTTCCGTTCTTGTTAATGTCAGGGTCACCATGTTGCCCAATAACACCTTTTCAGGTTGCATGGTCGATGCCCACATGTGCATTGACATTGCCCAAAAGGACAAGGGATTCTGATGAAGTTGCTTTTTTCAATCCTTAGCTTTTGCTGCTGCAAGCTTCTTTACCAATTTCGGTAAACTGAAATAAGTTGACTGCTTTAATCGATTCTGGCGGCTCCGAAAGCTATGTAAATTCCGAAGTTTGTAAAACATTAAAGCTTGAAATTTATCCTTCAGATCGTCAAGTGCAAATGGCGTCGTCTACCACCAAAATCAAATCTTGAGGCTTTTGCGTTGTGAATGTAAAATTGAAGGACGCGAGTCATGACTCAGTACGTTTGAACGTCTTTGACAATCTTTGTAGCGACGTCATTCTCGGCTTAGATTTTCAGACTCAACACCAAAGACTTGTTTTCGAATTTAATGGGGACTCACCGGATTTGATCGTATCACCAGACAGCAGTTGTGCTCTAACTGCCGGTAAGCACGGAACAAGCCTCGTTATTTTCTAACCTTTCGCCTGATCTAACTCCAATAGCAACCAAATCTCAAAGATTTGATGACGGAGACCGAGCATTTGTTCAAAAGACGGTGGACGATTGGCTAGCTCAAGACATCATCAAACCGAGTTCGTCTCCCTGGCGAGCGCAGGTAGTTGTGGTTAAAAACGATTCTAATTATCACAGAAAGCGGTTGTGCATAGATTATTCACAAACAATTAACTTATTTGACGAGCTTGATGCCTATCCGTTACCGCGGATACATATATGATTAATAAGCTTGCAAATTACTGTTACTTTTCAACATTTGATTTACGTAGTGCCTACCATCAAATCATGCTACAAGTCTGAACGTAAATACACATCTTTTGAGGCCAACGGCAAGCTATACGAATTCACTCAAATGCCTTAGGAGTAAACAACGGCGTCGCTGGCTTTCAGCGAATAATGCGTCAGTTTGTCAATGATGAAAATTTAAAAGATGTTTTTGTGTATCTTGATAATGTTACTATTGCTGGCCGTGATCAAACAGAGCATGATCGTAATGTAAAGGCATTTTTAGACGCTGTTCATCGCAAAAAGTTTACTCTTAATGAAAGCAAAACTGTTACTTCTGTTAAAAATATTAATATTTTGGGATATATTGTTGGTAATATGGTTATTAAACCCGATCCTGAACGCATGCGCCTTTATTAGGTTTTCCTCCCCCGAATAATATGAACCCATTGCGCCGTGTTCTTGGTATGTTCGCGTATTATGTTAAGTGGATTTTTGATTTTGCTGGGAAAGTACGACTGTTAGCTGATGCTAAACAGTTTCCTTTGAAACGTGATGCCTTAATAAATGCATTTGTGTTGTTAAAAACTGAATTAAGTAATGCTACTTTGCAATCAGTCGATGAGCGCTGACCGTTTGTAGTTGAATGTGACGCCTCTGATGGACCATATCTGCCACGTTAAACCAAGGTGGTCGCACAGTCGCATTTATGTTCCGCACACTTCAGGGCAGTGAAATTCACTTCCCCGTCTTTGAAAAGGAAGCAACAACGGAAGTAATTAAATGTTGTCCCGGTCAAAGAAACGTTGGGCCCGATACGTTTACAAGAGCCTTTTGTTCTAATATATCTGCTGCACCTTGCAATCTTGAAGGCCTACACAACAAACTGTATCATCCAGGGGTTACCAGACTGCTGCATTTTGTTCGTACAAAAAATCTGCCGTACTGTACAACCGATGTTAAACGTGTAGTGTCTTCCTGTAAAATTTGTGCCGAGGTGAAACCAAAATTTAGTCAAGGTAAACAAGGGACATTAATAAAAGCGATGAAGCCGATGGAACGATTGAGCATTTACTATAAAGGACCAATCCCCTCTAATACTCGTAATAAGTACTTGCTAGTAATCATCGATGAGTACTCTCGATTCCCTTTTGTTTTCTCTTGCCGAGATATGACAACATCAACCGTTGTAGAATGTCTTGACAAATTGTTTACCTTATGTGGCACTCCGGGATTTATTCATTCTGATAACGGACCAGCATTTATTTCCCATGAATTTACTAGTTATCTTCTACAAAGGGGGATTTCTTCAAGCAAATCGAGTATCTACCGCCCTTCTGGTAACGGACAAGCGAAACGAACTGTACAAATGGTCTGGAAAAGCAATGAGCTCGCCTTAAAAGATGCAGGGTTGTCCATTAAACATTGGGAAACTGTTTTACCAGGTGCACTACCTTGCATGAGATCGCTTTTGTGTACCGCTGCTAATGTATCTCCTCACGAAAGATTTTTTAATTTTCAGCGAAGATCCTGCAGTGGAGAGTCTTTTCCTCCTTGGATGACCAATCCTTGTAAGCAAGCCGGCATTCGTATATTGTGTTTTTAGCACTATCTTTGGTTTCGAACCCTCACCTACTGTTCTTTGCGATCGAGATCCAGATTTTATCATTCAAAGCGTAGTTGGTTTATATCTTGATTTATTGATTCCGCAATTTGTTAGATCGACACTTTGTTCTCGTACAACACGCACTACACCTTAGGATTACGTTTTTCTTGTTATTTTTTCTAATCAAGCACTTGAATTACATGGTTGCACTGGCAGTTTGGGAAGATTTCTCTTTTCGATTTGGAAGCCGATGAGTTTAGACGTCGTTTATTCTGAAAGATTTTTGCCACCCCTGGTAAATTTTAGTTGATTTTTGCTGCTTATTTCCTGTTTTTATTCCGTTTGAAGCACTCTGAATATAAAAAGATTTTATTGAAAGTTGTGCGAAGAAATAACCGAAAGCAGTGAAGGTTTGTGCGTTCCGCACAAGCAAAAAATACGTACTCTCCGTCACGGCGACGGTGAAATCGTAACAACCCTAATTGCAAGGCTTAATTTCGTCGTTTTGTGCGATCGAATAAAACCGGTCCTATGGTTGATGAGGTGGAGGTTATTAATGTTAATCCACATTACGCAACTGTACGTCATACAAATGGCAGCGAAGTGACTGTTTCATTGCATAATTTGGCCCCGCTGCCTCAGAGGAGAGTCGACAACGATTCGGATCAAATTAACGTTGGAGATACTTCAGCAAGCAGACAGGATCCCAGCACTTGTGACATCTCCGAAAATTCCCAACCTGATCCTATTCCCGACAACCATGCTACCGTTCGCTCCACCAGAGTAAACAAGGGCGTTCCACTCCCAAGATATGGCATTGACCCGGAAAACATTTGATTTCTTTATTTAGCCATTGGCACAGTATTTGAAATTTTGTTTAAATTTAAGCATTGATTTATTTTGATATTGCGATTATTGTTCTTTATTTTTTGGTGTGGGTGAATGATGTAATAATTGCTTCCTGCCGTGTTGTTTGTTGATTGTACCCGTGATTGAATATTTCCTCGCAAGTCTATCTTGATTAGCTCGCAAGAAGCAATGTCCTTGCAGCGATTGCTAATCGATGTTATCTTTTTGTTTGTAAACTGCAAGGCGTTGCCAGAACATGCGCTCAGCAATTAAGTGTAGCGCGGAGGATGAAATAAGCAGAGAATGGGAATACGTCAGTGAGTTCTTGACAAGATTTGGTCCTGGCGCTGGGGGACCTTTGTAGTTGTAAAGCGCCATAAAACCACGCAACATTTTATTTCATTTCAGAAGGTGTTGAACGCTAAGCATAATGAGCTCGAGTAACAGTTACGCAATACTCTTATTTTATTATTGTTAAATTTTTATTGACAGACGTTGTAAGTCAATCAATCAATCAATCAATTCAACTTTTATTCCCGTACGCCAAAAGCATTAAAATACACTGGAACAGTAAAACGAACGAATACTGGCACGGAAAACGGAATATGCAGCAAAACGGATTTGCATTGAAGCATGCCAGTCGAAACTGACTGGACATGAAAGCACAGTAGACTCCGCTTAACTGGATCACTTCGGGCAGAGAGCTTTTGATCCAGTAAGCCGAATGATCCAGTTAGCCGAAAAGTTGCGTATTTAAAAAAAGATCAAGTCATCAAAGACAATCAAGTTGTTTTATTGTAAAAAAAAGTTAATGCTGCGGAAAAAAACGACACAGAGTCGACTGTTTCAAGTCTGCTGTGAGAACATGATTCGAAATCTTCCTATTGTTCTTGGTTCATCAGTAGCTTACCCGCTTACGATTCGTGTATCGTTTAAGAGCGTCCGATGGGTGGCCGGGAAACATGGGTTTTATTCCCAGTCGGGTTACACTAAAGACTTTAAAAATAGTATTCGCAGCTTCCCGCCAGGCGCTCGGCTGATAAAGAAGCGTGAAGGGTTAAGTGTATGCGTGTTGTTTGTTATGTATGTCCTCTAACAGCGTGCAATCATTCAAGGTTGCAAATTGTAATGGACCGCAATTGGTCTAAACAATTTGTGCTTGCACCCGCTGTCTCGTACCTTTACCCGCTTACCCGCGTAATCACTGCGTGGCAAAAGCATGTTTTAGCGTGTGATCATTCAATGACTGAGGTACGTGCCATTCTAATTACGAGATTTTACGGTAAGTTTCAGTGTAAAAGTGATCCAGTTAACCGAAATAGTGATCCAGATAAGCGGCGTACTTTTGCATAGAAAAGGCGCATGCGATTAGGGACTTTGAAAAAGTGATCCAGTAAGCCGAATGATCCAGTTATCCGGGAGCCAGTTAAGCGGAGTCTACTGTATTAAACCTGAGACCAAGTGTTTTCATTTCAATTTGCCCCTCCGGGTAATCGACCTGAACCTTTCGCGCTACCCCAACTGTCTGCGCGATAACACGTAACAATATAATATATTACATGCAAGGCTTTCTGCGGAAATGCTATTCGCAAATACGAGCCAAGGCAAGACTAACAAGATTCTGATAATATCAAATTTCAATGTTAAAAAATCGTTCTTATATCCTGCTGTAAAATATTTCATTGCTAAAACAGGTGGATACTGAATAGCAGTTGTGAGATCAAGTGACTAATTTGCGAGACCTTTGAAGAAAAAACTGCTCCCTTTAAATTTTTTTTATTTTGCATACCGGTATTCCACAATTATCTTGTTGTTTAACTACAAAATATTTCTAGTTGGAAATATATCCAGTGTTTAATTGCAGTATGAGAGGTAAGAAAAAACAAGGCTAACTTTTGAGTGAAGATAGAACAACTAGAAATCAAGGGTGGAAACCTAAACCTAAACCTGAAAACCCGGTTTTAAAGGGAATTTTGGAAACCCAAACTGAAACTGACACCTACTTAGCCAAATTTTTGCCAACCTAAACCTGAACCAAAACCTGACATCTAGGTTTCAACTCACCAAAACTGAAACTGACACCCTAACGCCAAGTAGCCAGGTTTCCACCCTTGCCAGAAATACTTAAAAGTGAAAAAAAATTTATATAGACAGTTATTATTTGGCACTGCCTGCGTCTTTTTTTGCTATCAAAACTTGTTTTTCTTTGTTACAGAATTGGAAGTTTTGAGCAAAGTGCAAAAACGTAACATTTCGGCCAAGTTTTAGAGAAGCTTGAAGTTAAACGCAAAGAGAGCAGCATTTTTATAGAATGTAAACCCCAAGCGGCAAAAATGCAGTAGTGAAAGCAATCATTAGAACCAGGTCACGGCTCTTCTGCTTTAGCGTCGTTCTGTTCTTAGCTACGAACGTTATGCAGACAAGATGGTATGCAGGAACTCAAGCTAGTGCACTAAATAAGCTACTATGCTTTTCACAGGAAACGCTTTAAACTAGTGCACTAATTATCACGATATCATTTAAGATAATACTTTTGAAAGTTTGTGAAACAATCTATAATACTTTTGAAAGTTTGTGAAACAATCTAACGTTTTTTAATTGTCTGATCTGAAGACAAATGAAGTTAAGAAGAACCGTCATTGCAGCCATTATTTTGGTTGGAATTTTTCAGCCGTCTTGGCAAGGTAAGTTGTTTGCGCGTTTTTTTTCAATGACTGAAGCATTAGACCTTAATTGTTTCTCCAAATTTTGAGTTCCCACTTTTATTCCAAAAATGGGCAAAACTTCGACAACCGCTGAGCCATGTAGAGTGGAGTAGCACGCTCACCTCAGGCGACTTTTCTTCTTTCTTCCCGAATAATAGGCTCTTTTATAACCTACTTTTAGGCCTGGTTAATTTTAAAGTTCAGGGTGGTCTACGCTGGCATTTATTCTTGAAAAGTTTATTGAGGTTTTAAAAACTAGTAACAACTATAAGCGATACTCGTGGGTTGGAGCATAAGCCTATGTCCACTTATACGAAGTGCCAAAACGCCAACAGCCCAACTAGTCTTGTCATTTCGGTGTACATGTCGAAACGTTATAAGTGGTACGTTGGTCGGCTATTTTGTTAGTCAATTTTGTTACGTCTTTGTGTGGTCAACTCCAGTGAGGTAGTTAGTACACAAGGAAATCTCGCCAGGGCATTGTACTTTGTAGCTTAACTCAAACTGCGTCGTTCTACAGTACGTAAATGCGTAGGCTTATTTGATGAAAGTTTATTTAATAGTCATGCTTCGCATTACTCCTAGGGCAGTTTTAAATCTGTCACAATTGCATAGCTGCCCGTTGTCGTCAACCTGGGATACTCTCTGGTCATTTTAGCTTATGGTTGTGACTTGTGGTACAGTGATGCAATAACACTTCCAAAAAAAAAAAGGTTGGGAAAAATACTGTAGTTTGATTTACGTAATCGTGAAATTTGTTCCCTTAATGATTTTTTTGATATAAAACTAACATGTCTTCTTGTTTTACCAATCGGGCGGTCACCGCTTCCTTCCAATAAGTGGGCATTTTTCTCTCGGGATGTTGTTAACGTTTTACCCATACCCTAAGGTTGACTTTGGAAGCTGGCAGCTTTAGACGGTTAAGGTCGACGACTGCAGCAACTAGGTACATTACCAATGGGTCACTATTTCTTTTTTTCTACAATCAACAAACTATTTTGCCAACCCATGTTCAAAGTTTTGAAAATATAATTTTGCAACTTAACTGGCCCAACGCGTGGCAACACATTTTGTTGCAACTGCTTAGTACCGGGTAACATAGCGGCTTTCCATACAGCCATTGGGTGTATTACGCCGAGTTGGAGTTTTACACCACTCTATCTTTCTAAATCCAAGCTTCACCACTGTAGGTTGTAGCGCAACCACAATGCTAGCGAATAGTTGAAAACAACCGATGAAATAAAGACATTGGCGTTTTTGATCGCTTCAATTTAACTCGGAGGTCCCCAACCGCTGGGTCGCGACCCACTACTGGGTCGCCAGAAGGTAGCAACTGGGTCGCGAAAACGCTCAGTCAAAATGGTGGCGAACTGCATGAGTTAGCATGCAACCCTATAGCCATAGCACATAATGTTGATTGGAATGATTGCAAAATAAAAAAAGCGACACTTTCATGATCCATTTGATATGTTTTGTGTAAAGCAACTACTACAATTAGGTCCTACCAACATCAGTAAATTTCTGAATTTGAAATGCTGTTTACATTGGCAAAATTGTGGCGAAAGTTCAAACGTAAACTAGCAATCGATCGATTGTGATGTAACAACACTTCTGCAATGGCAGCAACCAAAACGAAGATGAGGAGCAGACTGGATGTAACCAACACCTTACTTGTCTCTTTATCAAAGATTGCCCCTCGTTGGAATCATCTGATTGCCAACAAACAACCCCAGGGTTCTCATTGATAAATTGATAATGGCCGTCTTATCATGTTTTTTGCTAAGTGTAGGTTTTATTTGCAGTGATTACTTGAGATGCCTTTTGACGAATTAATTTTTGCGTGTGCTAAAAGCGTGATCAACAAGCTACTTAAAGAGAAACCATGTTTAAATCGCAATTAAAAAGTAAGACTTTTAGCAGTCTATAACCTAGGTATCAAAATGACAAACTTTTGTTTTTGTATTGTGGGTCGCTACCGGTCCGCGAGACTGTTTTCATTGCGACACCGGTCCGCGAAATAAAAAAGGTTGGGGACCGCTGATTTAACTGACAACATCATGTTTCATTTCGATAACTAGAATGTTGTGACAACCTTATTAAGAGTAGCCCAGGCGCAAAAGATGCGGAGATGGGACGCGCCACTCGTTACACGTTTCGGCGTACTACCGCGAGTATAATAAAGGCTTGATTTTTGTAATTTTGATTTTTTATTCTGCGACGAAGTTAGCTGCGATAAAAACATCGGCGATGAGACGAGTTGAGCGAAAAATAAATGTTATAGAAACTTATTCTCGTTGGTAATGTTTTAACCTTGACTAATACGTTCAGGAAATTTCTTTTTGACTTTATGAACGTTTACAAGCCGATGCAATATTGCAACAAAAGTGAGAAAACATCTACAAAGGCATTTACGAACTCCACTGAAGTTTGAAATCGATTTTTAATTTTGCAGTGCGGTTTTTTGATTTCTCAAAGCATTACTGGCACGAAAATGGAAAACCTAATTCAGAGAAACACATATATTGTAATGAAAGATTGATAAAACAGCTCCATGTAATATGAATAGCTGCTTGGTAATACAATCGCGAGTCCAAGCAATTTTTAAAACCACTTCGATTCAAAAAATAAAATTGAATGCATATATGGGCAATCGGCCCTCGAAAAAATCCTTCTATAATTAGTAGGATGTAATGAGTCCTATTTCTATTATTATTAACATCGGTGCTTAAAAATTGTTGACAATTTACTCTACATACGTTTCGAGAAGGCCTAATGGCATTAGCGCAGTGGTTCCCAACCACTTTTTAGTCACGTACTTTCCAATAGTTATCAAGCTTGCGAACCCCCACATTTTTATGATCAACCTTAAACATAATAGTTTGGTAAACCACGCTTACTTTTGCAAATGCTTACGAGCTTTAAATGCAATATTGTGCGTCGAATTAAACAACAAACTGCTTAATTGTAACGCATTACATTCAAGAACCATATCAGAAAAGTAACTTCGAAGAATATCATACGGTTGCACTGGTGCAATTTTATGAGAAGCCTGTCGCTGTCTATTTTTGCGCCAAAACATGAAACTGTGGTTGGGTGATTACATTAGCAGTTGCACAATAGTTAGCCAAATAGAAAAACAATTCAGCTTATTGCACTACCGGTGCATTAAAGTATTTTCGTTCGTTCAAGTTTCTGCCTTGTGCCTACATCAACAAAACATTTATTGAATAAGTTGATGCTGATTAATTTTTTTAAATTTTAATCCACTCGCGGACCCCAGCAAGATTTTCACGGACCCCTCGGGGTTCCGCGTACCCCTGGTGGATAACCACTGCAGTAGCGGCTTGTGACTAAATTCTTGGTCAAGCAACAGCGCTTCGGTGATAATCGAACCAGCATATCAATTGTAAGAGACCCGGAAGAGTGTGCTAGCTCCCACAAGTTTACACCCTCTTTTATGTCTTTATGTGTGTGCACGTGCGCAGTAATTGTGACCGAAGTTGTTTTACATACCTATTGACCTATGCGCTCACGATACAATCGGCGATTTCAACGCTCACGACACAATCGGCAATTTCAATAAAATTGCCATCTGTGTTTAAACA
The DNA here is from genome assembly GCA_964006365.1 of Trididemnum miniatum. NCBI lineage: Eukaryota > Metazoa > Chordata > Ascidiacea > Aplousobranchia > Didemnidae > Trididemnum > Trididemnum miniatum. Next base: position 10,418,797 of record OZ023245.1, read on the forward strand.
CATTTTTAGATTTAGTTTTCTCAATAAGAACTCGATTAAAAAATTGAACCTACTGATAAAATTTGAAGTCAGGTAAGCACGAACACGAATCCTGAGCCTGACATTGTGTATATACAACTTACAATATGTCGTTAAGCCACGTAGTGGAAATTGGGGCATTAGTCTTCATTAAAGCTTTTGAATGTTGTCCAAATGTGCAGCCTTTGCCGTGTATGTCCTATGACATCAAGTTCGCAGTAAGGACACCATTCAAACGTAACAAGAAAACAATCTCTTAAAACTGAACAAGTGCTGGGCATAGTGATAAATAGTTGTGTTCCATTGAAGCAAAATAAGTTGCAAGACATTCACGTTTAACGCAATTTACTTTTTTATAGTTAAATATTTCGTCATGTTTATAAATAGACTAATGGCGAGAAGTTGCGTGTAATGGATGAAGTGACGTTTGCAGTAAGGCACCGATGACTTTGAAGACTTTTTATAGCCTTCATCACACTTCACTGATGCTTTTAGGGAAATCTTTCATTAGTCTTAGCTAAAAGTTATCTTTGTTTAAAGGATTCTGATGCAACATTGAATTTCAGAGGCAAAAAAAATTTCAATTGGAAAATCACAGTAGCTTCAACTTCCTAAACGGTGCTGTTTCCGTTCAACTGAGATCAATGCACAGTGCAATATATCTCAATGCCGTATTGCTAATGAGAGATAAAATGCGAACTTTTAATTTTAACTAGTGCAAGAAATCAAATCAAAATCATTCGGACGGTTAAACCACCACATAGCCTTGGAGAGCAATGCACGGCTAGAACATTTTTTTGAAACTTGCTGGTTTAAATGAATTCGACTTTTCGACAATTTTGTAATTTCACGTCGGTATAACTAATGCCATGACTTAAAATTCAAAGAAAAATTTAAGTTTTTTTGCGTGCAAATTACGAAACTTGCTTAGGGAGCAGTAGGACAAAAAAAGCATAACAAACAGGATTCAAAACTGGTTACGTTATTTTTTAGTCTGCAGCGGATATTGCAAAATCTGTTGCGTGTCTGGCACAATCTGTAATATCGCTGTTTAGGCCTCCAAAAGCTAAGCTTATACTTGAGCTCATGTTTTTACACTCTTTCTCTCTCTTGTTTTTTAGTATGCATGACAATCGCATTTGTCCCACAGTTATTTGTGAATGGCTGATGACTGAAAATGCATCAATTCATTTCGTTGTGACGTAGCCAGAAAATTGGTTTGGGGGAAGAGATTTTCTTTGTCCCCCTAACTTCATTCAGAAATAAAGTTTCTCATTTGAATCCAAAGTTTTTTGTAAGGTCCTGCAAAGAGTTTATTTGCTTAAACTCTTTATATTAGGACTTTGCATGACGAAAAGTTTCGGGGAAGAACATGCCCTCCTCGTCTCCCTTTTTCCCTACGCCACTGCGCAGTCTATGCCACTGCTACGCTGACTGATTGTTTTGAAAAAAACTAAGTAATGCTATACGAGTAATAGCAAGCTAAAACTTGAAAATTGTATAATTGTTACAGATTATTTTTCCAATCAATTTCTAACCCCCATTAACGAAGTCGCGAATCAAATTAAAGATATTATTCCCGATCGGACAAGATACAGCACCGACGCCGAAAGATTCTATGATGACCAACCTTCCTTCATTTTCAACAACGGAACTCAAAACATTCGATTTTTTCGACCAAAAGTAGGAAATTAACATTGAAGATTTTGATGCTTGATCGTTGCAGTTGCTACATTTTTGGTTTATGCCCTAACGATCGGCATTTTTAAAACATAACGAAGTTAGTCTAGTTTTCTTACCAACAACCATGCTGATAAAATTTACTGTGACAAATCTTTTACTAGCAGCATCACAAAAAAAACAACAAAATAGGGTCTAATACAGTAATTCTCGACCTTTACTGATTCGGAGCCCCCTAGACCGTGACCCTAAAAGACCGTGGCCCCTCGAGTAAAAGTTTTAAAGTACCGGTCTAGAAATATAAATGCATTTTGTCTTCCTCATTCGTGCCCCCCCAGAGAAGACTCTGTGACCAAGGCCACGGCTGAGAATCCCTGGCCCGATACAAAGGAAACCTGATAGATTATCTTGGATCTTTTCACTGCAGTTTCGCTTTGTATCTCGAACAATGTAGTGACAATGTCAAAATATTCGGTTGTTGACTTGTTACAAGTTTTAAATGCACCTATCTCATCTCAAACAGTATAAAAATTAAAAAAGAAAACTGGACGGTTGGAATAGTATTTACGATATCACTGATGATGCGAGAGGTCTGGGGTGCGGTAGGCTTTAGCTTTAAATATGCGCTGATTTGATGCGCAGGCTCGTTTTACTGTACCGCGTTCGAATTATTTCACAACTTAACGAGAATGTCAATAGGAAGTTTTTTGTCTACTGTGCGAGCGTTCATTCAGTTTACACTGCAGGTAATGAACACCGTTTTCATCAACGGGGTCAAACCAAAGACTTTAAAAATGTTATCTGCTGTTACACTTGCTAAACGCTCAGCAATTAAGTGTAGCGCGGAGGATGAAATGAACAGAGAATAAAATACGTCAGTGAATTCTTGACAAAACTTAGTCCTGGCGCTAAAGGACCTCAGTAGTTATAAAGCGCCATAAAACCACAAAACATTTCAACAACGGGTCTCATTAGTCCGGTTGGTGTGACGGACATTTTACTCGGTTTTTAGACTGATTCCGCGTTGAGAAAAGCGAAACGCATATTTTGGCCGACTACAACGTGCGCTTATTAAAGCACGCCGGCTTCTTCTTATTTTACAACCGCGCATTTACTTCGGAAGAAAGAATATCTATTAAATTTTTTAAAAATCAATTAAATCAATTGATTTTTAATTCATGGCTATTGAGCTACCATACATTGTAGGTTTTCAGCGAATGAATTGATATAACCTACATACGCAATTTATTTAAAAAAATCAAAATTCAGCCATGAAATGGCTTTTGTGTAATTTCCGGCTTTTAATACAATTTTTTACCAATACGCTGAACGATTTGGGTACAACTGAGCGCATTCACATTTTTCATTAAAAAAAGATCACTAACTTTCAAAATGGAAGAAACCTCGTCAGTTTTTTGTAACTTCATGCAACTAGGTCACTCTGAAAAGATAAAGTGAAGCTTAACCGCACGACAAAGTGAAAGAAACTAAAAGATCCGCAAACACGTTATTTTCTGCATCATCAAAGCTCGTTGTAACATGATATACAGTACACTTCGTGTATAACGGACTCAAATATAACGATTAATTGAATATAATAGACGAATTTGAAGTCCGGAAATATGGTGAGTATAGGATCAATTTCGTGTAAAAGTTTTTGCGTATAACGTACAAATATTGCCGATCCACTAGTCCGTTATACTCGTATTGGTTTAATGTCCAGCATATGTATTGAAAAACGTTCTTCATTACCAGTGAGCTTTTTGTAACATGATTACTAGCCTTATACTGTCCATATTCATACTAATGTTAGTTTGTTAATGTCATCTTTTTTGCCGTGATTAGCCTTCAATTCATTTTTAGATAAACTTTGGCATTCCCAGCGCTGAAAATAAATCCTATGCTTATGGTCCAGAACTTGGCCTACCTGAAAAAGAATGGAAGTACGTATAATACAGTGCTGTGTTATTTACAGTTTATGATGTTATACTGCGTCACCAGCCAAATTATTCTTGCGTTAATGGCAAAAGCTAAGATGTAATATTATGATAAATTGCCAGTCAAGAATAGCATGAAAAATGTTTTGACTAGAAAACTTTCCAGGTAAATGTGACTCATGAGGGGTTGACAAGCTTTTGTACACAAAAATTCGGTCTTGCAACTGCTCACCTAAACTATTAGAGTGTTTTATAGACTATAAAAATTTAACAGACCGTTTAGTTTATGCTTTTAATTGAAGTTTCGATTTCCTTGTGTTTCAGTGTATGGTTTTTATGCGATATTTTGATAACTTACAAAAATTTAACTAACTTGGCAAAAGCATCAAGTTTTTACACTGAAAGAACCAGCTTACGCAAGCCTTGGTTTAGTTAAGTGAAGTATAAGCATTGCGATCAATTTTATTCAACCTAATAATCTATATGGCCTGGATGTGTAGGCCTACATAAGTTGCCGAATGGATATGTTATGTTGGCAGTGATGAATTTTTTAACTGTTTTGGTGGTTTGAAATTTTGGTGCAATAAAATCTACTTAGACAAAACCCTTAAAGTCGGATGCGTGTATGGGTGCGTATGCCTGCACCAAATTATGAATTTCCATCACTGAACTCTTTTATCAAGTGCCTCACTCTGTATTTTTCACTGGGTCTAGAAAATCCAGTAGCATTAGTACACAATAGCAATAAATCCTACAAAAATTGCTTGTGTCAATTTAACAATCTTAAACTCTTCTTACTTTTCGGCGTTTTAGTTTTTTCGGCTTCGTAATACGAGGTGTTGCTCAAAGAAGAGGATTTTTTCCAGGATTATTTGAACGAGGATACGTAGTGCGAAAGGATTATCCGTATACAATAGTAGGATGGCAAAAGCCCAGATCTGCAGAGGAAGCTTCAAAAAGTTTCTTAGTTCAGGTTATAATTGCAAAAAATAAGAACTTTTTACTATTCTACATGAGGCGTGTTTCTAATTGCTGTCAGGTTGCCAATAGCTGATGGGGACAAATATTTTCATTAAGGTAATTGCTCGGGCTTAATAATTGGCACCTCACCATCCCCCAATTCTAAGGTTTGTTACCCCAAAGGGCCCAAAATCCTAAAAGTCTTTTGAACTTGAAACACAACTTTATGCCTACGACCAACGCGCACTCTATTAGCCTATTCAGAAATTGAATTAAGAATTTTTGTACCAGTTAGCGCAGTGACTACACAGGCAGCGATAAAGAGCCGCTGCTTAGGCAACAAGCATCATTTACGACACAATTCAAAAGGAATGGAAAATACGCAGGGAATTCATTTACATTTGAGAACTCTAACTAAATTTAATTAAATGGTTATTGGTTACCCAATGTTTTTAACAAAATATTTAAGAAAACAGTGCATGACTCAATCTCATCCAAAACGGAAAAACTTTTCATGCCCACAAAAATGATGGTATAGCGAGTTTTTCTTACAACAATAAGATATCAAACGTCGGAAAAATATTCGTTCATGTTAATAGGTCGACAATGCTGTTCATACGTGCACTATACGTAGCACATGAAAAAGTCGATAGTAAGAAAACTGAATTTTAATGCGTTTTGTGAAAGTTTTAAACAGCAAAAACACTCAGCATCTTTAAATCTTTCGGAGAAGTGTGCCCATTGAATTTTCAGCACGTTGAGTTTGCCCATACGCTATTGATATTTTGCAAATTTTTCAAGAACACAAATTCCCAATAGCGATAAAAATGTGTTGCTTTTTTTTAAATTGTTTCTTAAGCAAATAAACTGTGTCGGGTATTAAAACTCATTAAGTTCCGACTCAGTCGAGATATAACAAGGCCACTAAAAAAAAAACAAGGAATGATCGCTTCCGAAAAGAAAAAATAGATAATGAATAAATTTGATTCATGGCAAATGTTGCGACAAAAGTAGATTCAGTAGCCATCGCCAACAGAGCAAACTAAAGTCAGCTCGGGCAAAACAGCATTATACTGTACTTCTACTTTCAGATGACGATAGTTGTAACTGTGTTTAAAATGTACGGTATTGGGTCATATAATACTGTAAGAGTAAATATATTAATAGGCAAATAGCATTTTTCCGAGACAGTGAACACTGTTTCAACCTTCAGGCCAGTAGAATTTGCGCTAACATCATTTAATCAAAGCCTTACATTTCTTGAGTAGGAATTTTTTTTACTTGTGATTTGCAACTATGTTAGCTGCAAAAACCCACAAAAAAACTCTTGCTGCCGAAGCCGTTCGCCCGCAAGAAAGGGTTAAAACATGGCGAAAGATACTGGTGAGAGCTGCAAGATCGAAACAGTATGCATTTGCATTTACACTTTTGCAATTATAAAAAGCAATTTTTTTAGTTGAGTTTTTGGTTTTTATAAAGGAAAATAAATAACTCAAAATTGATGCAGGTTGCTGAAAAAAACTCATCATTTGAATACGAAAAATCCTCGAAAGCATATTACATCCGATCAAAAAGTCTAAACATCACTTACTATGTAACCCAAACTCATGGAAATGAAGGCTTTCCTACCATCTGCAAGCTTTATTTTTACGTATGCGGCGACGACCAGGTACTGTGGTATTTATTTTACATTGGTAAGCTTGTCCGTTCCACCTTACGCCAATGCTATTAATACGTATACATAAATAAATAACTGAGGTTAATATTGAACTCAAAATTCAACAGTAGTTGAAGGAGACTGCGAAGTGAGCTTGTTCGATTTTCGAGTCAGCAGCCACCTGGCAAATAGGTCAAATGCGATCAGCTACTAACAGCCTCGAATGGAATCCGTCACGTAAGATCTGTCACCTGCGCGCGATACTGCAAGCCATGTCGCTGACGTAAACCATAAATGCAGCCAGAAAATGCAAGTCATTCAGCTCTTTGTTTTGTTTTCACATCAGAGCACTTGTTGTTTTCGTTTTTACTCGCAAAAATTTCCTGCTTCTTGCTTTTCTAGTTTCAAACAGGCCTTAACATTTCAGTAACCGCCATTTTATTTTGTGTACATGTGTTTGGCTGGAACTTTACGCAGCTGATCAGCCAACATTGCGTAGCGATGGCTTTCGCTCAGATAGTAACAGCGAGTTCACCCTACTTAATCTTGCGTAAAACAAACGATAGTCGATCAGCTTGACACATGAAACCCACAAAAAATTAAACTAAAGCATTTCTACTTGGTTGGACGAATGCCACCGAAAATTTTCGCCGGAGGCAATTTTTTGGTACAAATCTGTTTATTTAAAATTTTTTTTTTGAAAACAATCCTCCGAGGGTTATGATTTTTTACAAGAATCGAAGGTTTGAAAGGGGTGCCTAAAATCTTGGCGGAATCGGAGCGATTTTAATCAAACTCAACAGGTGTCCAGATATCATGCCAAGGTCAAAGAGTGGCAACCGTAAAAAGTTTTCTCAACTATGAATTAAGAGTAAATACAGTCGAAGTATGCGCTAAAGAAAATAGCCACGAAAATCTGTTCAAGTTGGACTGAATGTGTTCAGAGCTGGAATTCCAATAAGACCGCTCAGATCAATTTTTCGCCACTTGAAGACAATGATGTTGATGAACCTGGCCTGAATATTACTGGCACAGCCGAAAACCTGCTCATCGGTTTTATGCTTTTGACAAGGTGCTGAGGTTATTTTCGAATTATAATGACAAGAAAATTCAGTACATTGAGGAAGACTGCGAAGTGAGCGACCGCACTATGAGTAGTAGTAGATGCGCCATTTCAAACAGAAAGTGGTGAGCAATTGGTGAGCCGGAAAATGACGTCATATGTTGTAAGCAACCTAAGTGTCGGTGTATCTGAAAAAAAACGATATATTTCCGTTCTTTTAGAGATTACGTTCAGTAATTCGTGACAATACCATTTTAAAAGATTTCATAGTTTAGTTTACAACGTACTTGCTAATTTAATTGCATTGACATAATTGCTTGTTTACTGATTGGCATAATTTGATTTTATCTATGTTAAGTTATGTAAATTGCTTTTATATTTAACGTTTTCAAGTTTGGAAATTGCAAGTTTGCTTTCAAACCCAAACTATTCATTAATTTTCAATGCGAATTCTTTTCACGTGTTAATTTTTTATTATTTTGTTTTATTTAAAAAAGTTTTTTATTATGAAATAAGTTATGTAAAGATTTAATTACTTCTAAAATTTTTGCTGCAGTATTGCAATTAGAAATTTAATAGTTTTTTTAATTTTTATTTTACGATAAAAAAATCTGTTTGTTACATCATTGCAATTAAAATCTTGATAGTTTTTTTTTGTTTAATTTTTATTTTATGATGAAAGAAATATTTTTGTTACAGTATTGCAATCAAAACTTAATAGTTTTTTTTTTTAGTTTTATTTTGTAAGTATTTTTATTATAAAATAAATTACATAAAGATTTAATTACTTCTAAAATTTTCGTTGCAATATTTCAATAAAAATTTAATAGTTTTTTTTTTAAGTTTTATTTTATAACAAAAGAAATATTTTGTTACAGCATTGCAATTAAAAATTTAATAGTTTTTCTTTTAATTTTTATTTTATGATGAAAGAAATATCGATTTCATACTTCTTAGTTAAAATTATTGCTGCATTTTAGTTTTACATATGTGATAGAATTTATACTTTAGTTATTTTGATAATTCTAAAGTTGTTGTTACATTATTTCTTTTCCCGTATTTTAAAAAAACTTTTACGTTAATAGTATTATTTACCAGTTCAATAACTTAGGGAATTATTGTTATCTTCCTTTTACGTATTAATTTTTTTTTGAAAGTATTTTTATTATGAAATAAATCACGTAAAAATTCAATTATTTCTACAATTTTTTGTTATTGTATTGAATTTCAGTTATTAAAAGTTATGCTTTTGTTATGGTTTTGTGCAAAAAATATTGAGGGTTGCTGAGTTGACTTGATCACAAACATACCACCAGACAGGGTCGCTGAGTTGGTCACAAACAAAAGGCTAGATGCGGTTTCTGAGTTGCTGTCAGCAGTTACGTTGATACGTACCACAAATATAAAATCATGTTATCTATTTAAATTTGGACAAAATACACACTAACGATTTTTACTAACAAAAAATATGAAGGAAAACAGGTATTCGACTTTTATGGAAGTTAGTGTATATTGCGCAATAGTGTGTAAGCCTGCTTATATTGGTTCAGAAACGTCATGGATGCTGAAATAATTTGTGATATCTGTCATAAAAAGTTTATGAAGAAGTCCAATTTGAACCGACATGTAAAAACAATACATGAGAAGAAAGAAGACTTTGCATGTATGAAATGTCAGAAAAACTTCAAGGAGATGCATCATTTAAAACGTCACCAGCAAAAGTGCGGAAAATGTAGCAGATGTGGAGCGCAATTGGATTCGCTGACAGATTTTGCGAAACATTCCTGCAAAAGAAAACAAGCTGAAAATCAAAAAATACCAACTAAAAAAGCAAGAAATTCGTATCGAAAACCGAATTACACTGGCGATCTTCGAGCAAAGAACCGGAAGGAGTTTGAGGTTTTAGAAAATGAACACTTGGATGAAGAGGACCCAGAATTGCGGGAGTTTCTTTCAAAATACTGGTCCAACATCAGAACTTTCTCAAAACACGGAAAAGTGCAGAGCTTACATAATTTTTATTTTCGAAATTTTGAACACATGATCGACACAATTGCTGAAAGAATAATGAGGGATCAACAAACCAGATTCAAACTGAATTATAGCTTTGGGTATGTCTTGAGGAATATTGACACTGACGAGTTCCGTTATTATCACCCCTCTAGCAACAACGCTCAAGTATTGGACGCGGCTGTGACCATAAGCAGCAGCAATGAGTTAGAGGAATTTTTACACAAGACAGCAGCGGAGGATTTTTTGGAAAATTTCAACCGACCGGATACAAAATGGAAAATAATCCGGATTACGAATTTGGTCTTTTACATCAATCATTTGGTGGATGCACCTCTATCAGGACCTGTAGAGCTTCCAGACTTTTTAACGCATAATCGAGGGGTGGTGAATCATACAGCCAACGACAATCTATGTTTTTTTCGCTGTTTGTCTGTCTTTCGCGATTGTGATAAACGTTCGTGTGAACAAGATACTAAACAATTATTCGCCGCTTATTGCAAACATTTTCATGCCGATCCCGATCAGTTTCAAGGCGTTCTTCTCATTGATTTTCCAAAAATAGAAGATTTTTTTGAGATTAATATCGTTGTTTACGAGCTCCAAGATAAAAAAGCGAAACTAAAACAGCGTAGTCGCGAGTTGTACGGCGAAACCACGCAATTGAACGTTTTTAAAAATCATTTAAGCTTGATTGTTGACTTTGAAAAGTATTGCGATGTTTACCAATGCCAGCGATGCGATAAACTTTGGTATGGACGAAAAGATTTTTTGAGACACACCAGCTCTTGCGACCAAACTGTTACACAATCTTTTCCTGGAGGTATTTTTCAAAACCAACCAACTATTTTTCAAAAATTAGAAGATATAGACGTTTTTGTACCCCACGATCAACGACATTACCCTTTTTACTGTTGCTACGATTTCGAGTCGATTTTAAGTCAAAACAATTTGCCTGAAAACGGTGAAAAACTTTCTTTTACTTCCAAACACATCCCTTTAAGTGTGGACATAGCTTCCAATATCTCAAATTTTGAAGATCCCATTTGCTTTGTTTCTGAGGGTAACGAAACTGTATTAGTTCAAAAAATGGTTGATTATATGGAAAAACTCTCACATGCTGCATATGCAATCCTGCAGGAAAGATATGAATACGTGTTTGATGCTCTTGCTATCAGCCCGAACTGTCGGAGCGAAAATCTTTTAAAAGAATTTAATGCTTTCATTCGAGAACTCCCTATACTGGGTTACAACAGCTCTAAATACGACCTTCCTTTAATTCAGACCATACTGATTAGCGAATTGGTGGAAAAAATTGATTTTGTGATTAAAAAAGCAAACACTTATCTCTGTTTAAAGACTGCCAAACTTCGATTTTTGGATATTCGGAATTACATTTCTCCTGGTTTCAGCTATCGATCTTTTCTTTTGGCTTACGGCTGCACTGCAGAAAAATTTTTCTTTCCTTATCACTTCATTCGTGATTTAAAAGCATTAGAACATCCGTCTGTTCCACCGTACGAGGCATTTTTTAGTGAAATCACAAATTCTAACATCTCTCTCTCAGAATATGAGTTTGTCAAAAAGATCTGGAAAGAAAAAGAGTGGAAGACTCTTAAAGATATGCTCATTTATTACAACGTGATGGATTGTGGACCTTTTGTTGAAGCTGTAGGTAAAATGTTACAGCCTTATTTGGCACAAGGTATTGATATATTTAAATCTAGCTTTTCTGTTAGTGGAGTTGCTAAAATTCAAATGCTCCAGAGATGTGAAAAAGAAGCTTTTTTCTGTCTGTTTCCCAAACGACACGCTGACCTTTATCATACTTTGAGATCCAATATCACAGGCGGACTATCCATTGTTTTTACCAGACTAACTATTAAAGACGAAACAAAAATTCGTCCTCATGAGGTATCTAACCCAGAAACGTGCAAGAAAGTAATAGGTCTTGACGCGAATAGTTTGTATTTGCACGCTATATCCCAAGACTTGCCTTGTTCATACTTTATTCGCTATCGAGAAAAAGATCATTATCGCCCAGATCCTTGCTGCAAATACGGGCTCTCATCCTATCAATGGTTAAAATGGATCAGTCACACCCAAAATAAAGAAATTCAGCACAAATATTCAGGTCAAGGCGAAAAGAAACTGACTCAGCACTCGCTGATTGTTGACGGGTTCGCTCCAGCGACTAATGAAGTTTTTGAATTTGACGGTTGTTTTTGGCACGGATGCGACAAGTGTTCAGCAAATCCTGACGGTAGTCCCAAAAAAGTTCATCCGGTAAACGGAAAAACCTATGAACAGCTTCGACAAGACACCTTGAATAAGACCAAAAAGTTAGAGGAAGCAGGTTATAGAGTCAATAGAATGAGAGAATGTGAGTGGAAAAAACTAAAAAGAAATCCGGAAGTTGCTTCGTTCCTAAAAAAGCTAAAGTGTGTAGAGCCTCGCAAACAGCTGACGTTTGAAAAAATTATAGAGGGCATCCAGTCTGAATCGCTTTTTGGATTACTTATCTGCTCTATTCACACCCCGGAAGAATTGAAACCAAAGTTCTCTGATTTTCCACCGATCATAAAAAACACAATGATTTCACGTTCTGATATTGGAGAAGACATGCAAAAAATCGCAGAAGAACAAGGATTTTTGAAAAAACCGAGAAAGTACCTCATCAGCAGTTGTTTTGGAGAAGAGATTCTTATCAATACTCGGATGACAAAATTCTATCTGGAGTTGGGGTTGAAAATCACTCGCATCCAAGAATTTATTCAATTTTTCCCCATGAAGTGTTTTGACGAAGTATCCCAGGAAATTGTGCAAAACCGTCGTCTTGGCGATATCGACCCAGATAAAAAAGTGTTAGCGATGACGTCAAAGCTCTGTGGTAACAGTCTTCACTCTGCTACTCTTTTGAATCGAAGCAAACACCGTGCTGTTACGTATCATACCGATTCCAACATCAACGAAGCAATCAATAACCCACGGTTTTCTCACTTGGAACAATTGAAACCCGGTCTATACGAAGTAAAGAGCTTGAAAAAGCAAATCAAACACGACTTACCCCTTCAATTAGGGATCTCTGTTTATTTAGAAGCAAAACTCCACATCCTTAAGTTTTTTTACCACTTTTTGGATAAGTATATTCCAAAAAAATGCTATTCATTGATCGAGAGCGATACAGACTCTCTTTACTTTTCTATTAGCCGCGACTCTTTAGATGATTGTGTCCCTCAACATCTCAAAGAAGAGTATTTTAGAGAAAAAAGGAAGTATATGCCGGCAGAGTGCTGTGATGAATGCCTAAGCAAGTTCATTGACGTCAAAGTCTCTGGAGGTATCTGGACATCACCTTCTTGCTGTCAAAAAAGAAATGCTTTTGATACAAGAGTGCTCGGATTAATGAAAACCGAGTATGAAGGAGAAAAGGCGGTTGCTTTAACTTGCAAAACGTATTTTTGTGAGGGAAAAAGCAAAAAACAAGTCTGCAAGGGCGTTAGTATCCGACAAAATCCTTTAACCTTTGAAAAATACTTCCATGCACTTGATTCTACGCAACCATTAAGCGTTGTAAATAGAGGGTTTATTACTCGAAAACACAATATCTTGACATACCACCAAGAAAAAAGAGGATTGTCCCCTTTTTACTGCAAACGGCTTGTTCATGAAGACGGAATTCATACATCTCCCCTATATTTATAATTCTACTTTACAATCAACCGATTTTATGCGAAAAGTTAGGGCTGGATCCATTTATTTTAAATTCACTGCTTTGAAAAATAGTTTGTTGAGTTTGGAGACTTCAAATTCATTGGCTTTGAAAAATAAAAAAAAAACAAAGTCATCAAAAGCACATGAGCCGATTCAACTTTAATCCAACCCTAGAACATATTTTGTTGAATCTTGTTTGCATTTTATTTCGCGTCATGTGAATACTTGATTTGTGTTAGGAATAACGTTTGATTATCCAAACTGAAGTGGACATTACTGCTATTTTGCGAAGAGAGCGTTTTCTTTGTATATACCATTATACCTCTGTCCTGTACATTTTTGTTGTAAATATTTGTGCGTGAGTGAAAATATACTGATGAAAACAACGAAATGAGTGATGGATACTACACATGTTCTCTTGTTGTAGCAATAGCTTCCCCTTGTGTTTACTCATTTACTGTGACGGTAAGGCTCTATCTTACGCTGAATACTAGACACGTCTTCATTTCAGGCGTGTATTTGCAACGATTAGACGTAACAATGAGATACTAGCCTTTAACGTTAAACGTATATTTAAATCAGCAAATTAATTTTATACTTGTGGTACGTAATATATTTCTTTTTTAATTCGGAAACGTTGTTTTATAGACTGCTAGTGCCGCAGATACGGCAGTGAAAAGTTAGAAGACAAAGACCACAAATCAATAAAAAGTTACTTTTTAATAATTATTCATCGACAACCTTAATCATAATTTTGATTGAAAACCAGTTTGAATACTGCGAATTACACATAAAATAACGTCCATATGGCCTTTTTTATACAATAACCTCAGTAAGAAACTGCACATACGGTAGCGTTACGCGTAAAAGCAATGGAAAAAGTACGGGTTAAAAACATTTTAGCTAAAGGTCTGCACCGTAGCATATTCATGTAGGAATCGAACCCTTAAACGATTGTTTCTTTTCAAATTCAATTCAGTTCAAGCGACATTTTGATTTACAATGAACCATATTCGTTCTCTGAAAGCTGATGCATGATGAATAATCACAGCTTCCTGAACTTTACAAAACCGTCGCTAGATCAGTGCTCACTCGCGAACAAACGTTGATTTTACGTAATGGTAGAACACAATTTTTCCGATCCTTGCAAGAAAACTACGAAACTTGAAAATTTTGCACTTGAAAACTTGCCGTGATACATGCAAAATCGAAGGTTGAACTTGCATATGTAATAAAGATATATTTTCAAACTAAACAACATT